>CM055197.1:22444861-22639861 GCA_029224185.1 Karalla daura
GAGAGAGAGAGAGAGAGAAAAAAAACGGAGCGTGAGGTGCCGTGATACCTCATTATCAGACTGCAGGAGAGCGTGAGGAGGAAAACTAAAATGGACTCTCAAGAGCTCAGCCGGTGACTGCATATGTATTTAATACTGAACTGTCAGATGAAAGGTGCCCACTCCTTTGTGAGACAGTGGGGGGATTGAGGGGGGGGGGGGGGGGGGGGGGGCGTCTGTTTCTTGCGGATATGGGTCAGAGTAGGGCTCGGAGAACCTGAATCAGCATCTCCTGTGACGGAGGTGTTTTTTAAACAGAACCTCTGAGCGCCGTATGCGAGGCACAAACACCTTGAGAGGTCACACTGCTCAACTTCCTTGCACCTGGGGTTTTTCTCACCTTGAGCAGGCGAGTAGCTTGAAACGGATCCAAGTCAGACGCAGACAAAAACCCTGAGACAGAGCCCGAAGCAACCGGTTGGTAAAGTCCGCCGTGGAGCCGAGAAGAGGGGAGACTGGGCCATCTGGGGCACACACACACACACACACACACACACAAAAAAGGCGATGTGTAACGAAAGTGGAAAGTTATTTTCCATGCATAGCTCCACGTGTAGCTAAACGGAATAATAGATGCAGACATAACGGAAAAAAAAGTATTAGGTATTGATCCCTCAAGTTCGCTGGCAGCGAGCAAACTTGTGTGAGCTCTTGTTTTGTTTTCGTATCCCAGCGAGGACTTCGATGCATCTGCGCACCTCCCGATGCCACAGAGAGACCTCTGGGGGTCGATCGAGGCGGGGCTCTAGGATTGAAGCAGGGCTTCAATCCTGCTGTGACGGGCCAGGAAATGCAGCACGTGCTGGTGGTGACACGGACGGTGGTGCGTACGTTGGCGTTCACCCATCCGGAGTGTATATACTGTAGGACCTCGTTTCCAGCCCAAACCAACCAACCAATAAATCGGGCCGCACATGAACCGGGTCCTCCTGAGGCGCATTTGGCATTTCACGGCAGGGAACACGCTGGTCTAATAGCAGACTTTAATAACGGCCGAGCTCCATGTATGTCAGCTAATCCAAAATATGTAGTTTAGGGAATTCCATTTCATCTCAACAGCCCTTTATCTATGTGTGTGCATTAACGTGCATACAATTCATTCTGACATATAATGTCGATGCATGATGTGTTTTAGCAGGAGTGTTTGCAAAATGTAAGATGCCGCCTCAGTTAAATGTGCACATTTCGTACCTCTGATGTTTATCCTGTTTACCGAGCTAACATTCGCTAGTCAGCATCCGCCACACCAGACACCAGCCTCGTTATATTGTCATGGGGTTTTTCTGGCACTGGCCATTGTAATGCGGCTGGATTAAAAGCTCCCGGGGGCGAAATGAGCATCTGCTCTGAATTCTGAAACAAGTCAACGTCACCATCCTGATGAGGCCAGAGATAGTTTGGTGGATCACCAAAGTCAGTTGGTTTTATTGTCTTGGAGCAATCCATGCTTGTGTAACTTTCCTTGGTAATCTACGTTGGACTTTCTCAGATACTTTCGAGTTGGACCCAGGTACATGAAGGATTAACGGAGAGGGGGCCGCTCAGCGCCAGATGTGTAGAGCTCTGCATCACACAAAGCGAGTCAGACTTTCCCATTTGTTCCCGGTTACACAGAAAGCAATGACCTCAGTATCGGCTGGAAGAGGTAAAGAAAACTCCACAGCTCGTATAATCTCTTTACACTCTACATGTGCATCGTTGATTGTGTGTGCGAGAGCCAGAAAGAGTCCAGAGAGGAGCCCTCTGGTCTTGTTTGTTGCATTAGTGCTCGGTGCAGGATGTGGCACAAGTTTAACTCATGCAAATGAAAACCATGTGTAACCTATATAGTGGCTCAGCAGCCCCCCCCCCCTCAGAAATACCCCTTTCCATCATCCCACATCCTTGTTACCAGGCACAGTGCAATACCAGCTTCTCTGTTCATTTATTAGGACATTTAATGGGAAGGTTGGTCAGTCTCCCCTCTGTGGTTTGGACTGCAATTCCCGCACGATGTTCCTGTCGGTCATTATGAGACACAATAGCTGAGAACCAGGACTTCCCCTGTTTGGAAGTTCCTATTCATCACCCTGCAGGCTGCTCGCATGCCAGCTGAGAGAAGCTCGGGAAGTGTGCAGCACAGAGGAAGACCGTCCCACTAAAACAAAAGGTTGTCGGCGATGTTTGCTGGGCAGAGCGGACGCCGTGTGCGCACTTGTTTAGGTCTGTCGATCGGCTTTTGTAGAAGGAAGAAGAGAGGGAGAAGGGGGACTATTAACGACCTTTACATTTATCTGGGTGAAATGTGAGCGCCGGAGGAGTGGAGGAGATGGCTGTAGGAGGCTGGGTGCAGTGCGGTGTGGTCTTTTGTTGGGCTTTGTGCAAGAGAAGTGAGTCATTTCACAGACAGTGAAGAAAAGCTCTCCAGTTACAGGGAGGGAGAGAGAGAGAGGGAGAGGGAGAGAGAGAGCGAGGGGGGAAAAAAGACTGTGGGGAAGAATTATGCTGAGGCAATTCTTTTCTTCACCCTGCAGAATCAGCTGGGAAGGATAGAAAACAACAAATCACAGCCCGCAACCAAATGTCTGACTCGAGTGCAGGTCAAGGAGATGGTTAGAGGAAGGAAAAGGAAGGAAAATCACGCACAAACAAAGCAACATACTAAAAGCCTGCTGGGGAGGGAAGAAAAACTTCCAAAAACACACAATTATCGTCTTACATGTCCTTCGCTGTGACCTCCATGTTGTGCAAAAACCCCAAATAAACAGGTCCCACCCCTCTGTCTCCCATCCCCGAACCCCTCTCTGCCATGTCCCGCTGTGAGCCTGGCCTACATGATGCAGTTGGAATTCCAGATGTTGCTCATGGAATCCTACTCCATCTCTGGCCTCCAAATGTGACTTAACCCTCCTCACTCCTCCTCCTCCTCCTCATTCCTCCTTCCTCCCTCCTCCCCTCCGCCCCATCCCCGAGAAAGCCTCGTGACTCCTCTCCCCCTTCCCGAGCTCTTCGAAACACTGCAGCAAAGTGGAGACAAATGGGCGCCCTCGGTCTTCTCTCGGCACGATGGGGAAAAACCCCTCACCCTGTGAGAGGCGCAAAGCCCCGTTGCTGTGACGGTTACGTGTCGCGCCGATGATGATCCCCACCCGCTCTCCTGTCCTCGCCAGCGGCCACCTTCACAGTGCATCCGGTGGCATGGCGCTCGTTCATTAGTGGGATCGCCTACGTTTGCTCTTTGAGATTTTATTGGCTCACGGGGGAGAGGCGTGCATGCAAGCGGCGGAGGGCATCGTGCACAAGTAGGAGGTTGTAGCCGTGCAAAACATGAGAGGGACAACGACGATTCTGATCATTCTAACTTTTTACACACAGTCCTCATAAATATAGAAACACATGAACACCTACACACACTCACACACACACACAGCAACTCTTTCTTTCACCGTATAGCTGAGATATGTTTTCCTGCTGTGCAGCAAAGGACTCGACACAATCGTCCTCATCCCTGTTTCTACTTAAGCCTTGGATCCCGTCCCCGTTTTCCGACCCAGTTTCTGGCCTGCCAGTTTCCGAGCCCCAGCAACGCGGAGTGGTGCAGTCGGGGAGCAAGAAAGCTGGAGGTCCAGGAAGACCGGGGAAGAGCAGGCAGAGGAGCGCCGGGCTGGGGACGAGAGCTGCGGAGTCCTGGAGGACTTGGGTAAGAAGCCTAAACTGAAACTTGGCTCCAGGCTCCAGGTCGATGAAGAGCAGCAAGTAGAAAGACGTGGAGGATTTGGTGAGAGACGTTAACTAAGTGAAAATCAAAGCACAGAATGCCTTTTGAAATTACTTTATTTAGTAAGAAAGAAAGTCGTAAAAAATGAAAGTGATTAAGAACAGACACAAACTCATCGAGGAAACTAGATCATTATCATTATTATCATTATCACTAGTATCATTATCATTGTCGTTAACCTGCTTTGTAACCCCTGACTAGTTATGTAGCACCATGATTTGTAAACAAGTACAATGACAAAAAGGAGTCATTTTCAGATCTTAAATTTATTTTTCATTTGAGATGGATTCAAGGTGAGTAAAAAAAAAAAACAAAAGAAAAAAAAAAAAACAATCAAGTTTCAAGAATACATAAGCCCCTTCCCCATTCACTGTCCCCACAAATATAAAATTAAGGCCACTTTTCAAAACTGTATGTCACTGTCCAGCAGGACTTTTTAATGACAATGTACAAAAACACATTCTTTACACAGAGGACAACAACAATAATAGTAATAGTCATAATAATAGTGACAACATCATTTATAATAATAATCAGCACTAAAGACTTTTGATATAAAAAGGAAAAGGCCACAGTTGCGTTTATTGCTTTGCTCTGGAATGAGTGTGTCCCATGCTGGTGGGGAACTTAGGCTTATGTTTTTTCTTCCCTTTTATGGTCCATACTGGCCCTGACATGTTGCTTTACTGGAAGATTAAGAGACACAATGACTTTGCCAATGTGGTTTCCAAATACGTGTGCTAACGTGAGCGTGTGTAAAGTCAACGAGGGGGTGGGGGTGTGGGGGGCGGGGGGGACGGGTGAGTAATCAAACGCGCCCCTCGCTTACCCGGAGGAACATGCTAAAATGGGCATCGAGAGGATGCAGGTTTTCGAAGCGCATTTCACGAGGACACAAACACTGACCACTGACAAAAACGGCAAAAAAAAACAAAAAACAAAAAACAAAAAAACGAAGAGACATTGAAGAAGACATTGAAAAAGGCTAAAACAAACAGCAATGAGCTGGCGTCAGTAACCGCACGGCGGGCAGAGACAGAGGGAAGGGAAAAAAAATGGAAGGACGGAGTGGTTGAGAGATAGAGCAAAAGGAATCTGGCAGTGGTAAGAGTATTTTAAGACGCAACGTTCGGTGCTTTTCCTTCTGCTCTTTCCCCGGTTTTATCCCATTTCTCTCCTGCTCCTGTGTATGCCTTTGACGACCCCCCCCCCTCCCTCCCTCCCTCCCCCAACACACACGCACACTTTTTTTTTTATCTCTTTCTCTCCCTGTTTTTCCCTCCACTCTCCTTCCTCCCTCCTCTCCCACCCCCCCTGCCCCCCACCCCCACTCCTCCTCCTCCTCCTCCTCCCCACCGTCTACACCTTGTCCAGTAGAGAGCGCTGGAAGTAGAGGAGTCGGCGCGGGGTGCCGTACCGGCGGAAGAACAGCAGGGCCGCCAGCGTCACGATCACGCACACCAGGAGGAAGAGGGGCAGCACCACGGCCGCCGCCCCGCCGCCCCCGCCCACCTCCTCCTCGTCCACCTCGATGATGATCACCTCCTTCTCCTCCTCCTCCTCCTCCGTCTCCCTGTCTCTCTCCTTCTCCCTCTCCCTGTCCCTGCTCTTGTCCTTGTCCTCGCGCTCCTTGTCCTTCTCCCGCTCCTTGTCCTTGTCGTGTCCGCCGCCTCCTCTTCCTCCGTCCGTCTTGGGGTCTTCGTTGGGGCAGCCCATCCAGTCGCGCAGGGCCGACTTGGGGTACCCCGGCTCCACTCGCATGGCCTGGTTGTTGAACTTCCAGTACTTGTTGGCCTTGTAGAAGTAGGTGTACACTGGAGGAGGGGGGGAGTGGAGGGGGGGGGGGGGGGTGACACGCGGGTCAACAAACGAGACGAGAGCCTGTGACAAGAGTGGTGTTGCTGGGGTTCACCTCACCTTGATCTTTGCTCATGAAGGCTGACTTGACGTTGTCGGGGACTCCCTGCCACGTGCTGATGGATTTCGGGTAATCGGCGTCGACGCTTCGCATCTCCTCGTTGAAACGGTAGTACCTGGACGGAGCGCGAGAGGGACACGTTCACGTTTGCGTTCGTCTTTAGATGCTCTCTGGCAGACGTAACGCACACTCTCACAGACATAGCACTGACAGGCCTGAGAGAGGACCAGCGGCCTGATACGACACACTTGACCAGTCCTGGTGCGCGGGACCCGATACCAGCCCGAGACGTGCTCTAAATGACTCGTCCTTGTTTTGACTCCTCTGTTCCCAAGAGACTAAACCTTCGACTGTGAGTTTTTCCACAGCGACTCCTGTTGAAGCTGATCCCCAAAGGGTAATAACATCAAAAATATTCCCATATATTCCCATATTCATCCCATATTCAGTATCTACTAGGCAACAGTTTCGGCTCCAGCTCAGTTCTTCACAAACTATCCACTTGCCTCGGTTACGACAGTGCTTGTTTGCACTGTAATTGCTGACTGCCGTTTACCCACCTTTTGTTTTATAACAATGACCGTTTCAAATATGGGGGACGATGAGACGGCTTTCAAGTTTGTTTAGGTGGCGACATGAATCACGGGTCTGCAATCCTGGGTAAGCGACTTTTACGGTAACCAGTCAAACACATGACGCGATGGTGACGCCAGTGGATATTACTTGAGAATCGGTAGTTTACAAAGTGTTGCGCAATTTGGTGTTTATAACACACACACACACACACACACACACACACATAAGATGACTAACTTATTTGCTCTGAAGAAATACGTCTGTCCAGACGGGGTGTAGTAGAGGGCGGCGTCGATTCGATCTCTGGGGAGGCCGGTGCCCATTTCCTTCAGAGTCTTGGGATAACCGTGATCCAGGATTGATTCAGTGAACACCCAGTATCTGTCCCCTGGAGACAGAGTTATGTTGAGTTAGCTAGCTTGAAGACACAGACCACTTATCAGATACTGGCACTACGATGGTGTATGTTTTGGACTTACCCTTGAAGAAAACAAATTTGCCGTCGCCCCTTTCAAAGGCGGCATTGATGTGAGTGGGCAGTCCCCTCCAAAAGTGGCCGATCGGCATAGGATATCCGTCCAGCACGTGGTTGTTGCGTACCCTCCAGAACCATTTGTCCTGAAAGAGAGAGGAGAGCCGTGAGAAGCCCCTCAGGGCGACTGTGGCGTCGGCACTCCAGACACAAAAAAAAAAGTCTTGTGGGTCTACCTTGAACACAAACATCTCTCCCCGGAGGATGGCGATGGTGTCGAAGTGTCCGTCGCAGATGTTGGGCCCGAAGGTCGGCTTGTCTGGGTTGTAAGGGGGCTGGGGGCTGTGGGAGGGTGTCCGGGGTGTTACATGGGGGGGATGAGGGCCTGAGCCAGACCCTGGCAGTGCAAAGACACATGAGAATCATTTCAGAGACCAAAGTTTGAACCGCTCTGGTACAATCCAAGGGGCCAAGAGTTCCACTGTACACACTACAGGATATTGTCTACCATATCTACCTGGTCTAAGCTATGGCTTTCCAGCTTACCTTCCATTTATTTGATAGAAACATGTAGTAGTTACATATAAGTCCAGTATATTACTTGTCTAAGTGTGTGTTCAGGTTAAGGCTATGGATTAAAACTGGAGCCCTCAGGCTACAGTAAACCTGTCATGTGATTTGAGGACGTCTGTCTTTCAACTCCTCTCTCTCGCTTTGTCACGTCGCACTCCTCACTCTTGGATCTGCTGGCCACGCACCGTACAGCTGCTGGATGCCCCTTCGGTCGTCGTCAGGGAGCTCGAAGTTCTCCGTGTCCATCCACTGGTAGAAAGGAGCCATGATGGCCGAGGGGTCGTTGGAGTGCTCCAGGCCCAGAGCGTGGCCCAGCTCGTGGACGGCCACCAGGAAGATGTCGTTGCCTGGAACAGCATCGGCACCACAGCGTTTCACAAGACGCTTCGAGGCCAGTGTCTGTAATCTTATTCTGATGAGCAAGAGGAGGCACGAATCTGTTCCCTCTTCCTCGACGCATTCCCACTCAAAGCCACGCGAGTGCTAATTGCATCAGCGAACTAAACAATCCGCCGGTCATATGAGGATGAGTCAGTGTTAGACAGCTGATGTTGCACATCTGTGCTCCCGCTACACCAGAAATAGAGACTTCTTCATTTCTGCAGCCTAAACATAACCCGGGGCTTTCCTTCCCTTGTACGCACTGGCACAAGACTGGACGTGTTCGGGGCTCGCATTTTGCTCACGACAGCAAAAACCGCCCTGACTGCCGGCATTTAAGGTAACTCCCGACAGGTTTCACCCGGGCTGAGAGGAGAAAGAAATCCCTCCGTTTATCGTTCTATGTAGATCGAGCGGAGCCTCACCTAGCAGGTCCTTGTTCCCCGTCGTCCACGGCTCGGCCGCATCGAAGTGCGTGTCTCCGCCGATGCCATTCCCGGGGAAGTAGGCGTGGGCCAGGAAGCCTCCCTCGCCGTCGAAGGGGCTGCTGTCGCCGTGGAAACCCTCGGCGAAGAAGATCATGATGTCCGCAAACTCCTCCACCTTGTCCCGTATGTAGCTGTAGGGGATTTCCCTGAAGCGGAGCGGGGTGACGCCCTCCCACACCTTGAAGGCTTTCCTGATGGCCTCGTGGGTCTCGTACTCGCCAACCTTGGGCGTGTAGTTCTGGATCCTGCACGTGAATGTGCGTGGGTGCGACGGGGGGAGGAAAGAGCAAGTTAATTCCACCGCATGGGACGCAAGTTTTTCTCGATTCACCACCGGGTGGAGAGGGGACGGCGCCACTTACGAGAAAGTGATTTCGTTCTTCTTCCACTTGAGGCCCTGGATGGCGTAGCGCTTCCTCCGCAGGTTGCTCTTCAGCTCGGCGCCGAACTTGTCGGGCACGCCACAGCGCGGCCGCTGCATGGCCCTGCCAATCAACCACAACACGCGGTGCGATCAGGACGGGGCAGGAGCGCCTCTCTCTCTCTCTCTCTCTCTCTTACTCGCGGGGCGAGTCACTCACTCGATGGTTTTGGCGTCGAAGGAGCCGGTGACTTGGAGGCCGTAGAACCTCTGCATGGTGGAGATGGCCAGGGGGATGGACTGGGGCGAGCGCAGGGAGTGGGTCCTCAGGTCGCCCGGGGGCAGGTAGCCGTACTGCTGCAACCAGGACTGTTGAGCAGAGCGAGAGAGAGGAGGGGGGGGGGGACGCTTAGTCGGAAGAACGCGACTCAAGTTTGGGAAAGAAAAAACAAGCTGAATGTCAAAAACACATGGAAAGACGCGACGCCTCAGCAGATTCCTCGGCGTTTATCAAACCTAGGGGCAAGGTGATGTCGGTTCTGAGGTACTTGGACTGCGAGTACAGGATGTTTTCGTGCGGCCGCAGCGGAGAGACATTCCTCCCTCACGGCGCAAACAAGCTCCTGAATCACATCGCTCCGTTTGGCCCGCGAAGGCGCCATCATTTAAAGCACCTGGCGGGCGTCCACCTCATGACTGCACGCAAAAGCTATTCGACGTCAGCCTCCAGTGTGCGCCACGGTGGATTGAGACGGAGGTCAACAACAAAGAGTAATGCCAACTCTGAGCCACCCCCCCTCCACCCCCCGCCCTCCCAAGAAAAAAAGTTCAAAGAAAGATGACTCTGGTTTCAACCAAAACAGCGCCCGGCAGAAACTGCACACGGAAATCCCCTTCAAAGAGTTAAAGAGTAACTCCAGCCTGGCGTGGCTGCTTTTTTTTTTTGTTTGTGCTTCGAAGCAGATTGCGACAGATCTAACCGAACTCATCTGCTGGCTTCGCGCACACCGCGAGGGCCAGTTTGCCCGCGAGCTTTCGAGCGGGGCCCGAGCTGGTCACCGGGCTCTCGGCGCCTCCAGATCTTCCCGGCGGCTTTCGGGCTTTTTCGGCCGAGCCTGACCTCGCTTTCCCCTGGAAACCCATTCCACTGCGGTGCTGGTCTGACGTCTGGAGCCCGGCCAGCGGCTTCGCTCCGCACCTCTCCCACGCAGCCTCCACCGAGAGCCTTTCCCTCTCGGGCTGTAGCCGAAAAACAACACTGAGGCCATTGTGCGCGCTGTGTGAAAACGACAGCACTTTGATAATCCGCTGCACGCACTCAATTTTAGTGCTTCTCGTGCAGTTGTGGGCTGCGTTTTACTGTCTGGACTCGCGAGATAAGGGTCAGCAGTCAAAAATATCCAGATTGTTTGGAGGTGGTGGTGTGTGTGTGTGTGTGGGGGGGGGGGTTTGCTTGAGTGCTGATGTGACGTCGTTTGATGCCGTGTGTTTGTTTTAGAGCCGCAGGTAGGAGGTTGCGTCTGAGCTGAGAAGGAGCTCCAGAAAGGGAGAGAGGGAATGAAGAGAGAGAGAGAGAGAGAGAGAGAGAGAGCAGAGACAGATAGGGAGTGTCCCAGGGTGAGACTCAGGCCTTGGGCAACCTCAGCTGGTGTCTCCAGTGGAGCAGCAGCGTCAGTCAGTAATTTACCCGGGAATTTTGTCCTCCCCCGGTCCAAACCTCAGAGTCCGACTCTTCCCCCAACGTCTGTGTCCCTGTCTTCGCCTCTTCATCATCCGCCCCTTCTCTCCTCTCCCTCGTCCCTCGCTTATGGAAAACCCGGAGGCTTGTGTGTAAATACTTGTGAACAACCACACCCAGGGCCGCCCAATTATTGCCGCGCAGCCTGTTTGCCGCTACGCGCTGCGAGGCCGGGGCGCGTTTTACGGCCCCCCCCTTTTTTTTTTTCTTTTTCCACTAATAGCGCGCGATCCCGGGCGAACGTGCGCAACCAGTGCTGACACGGGTCGTGTGCGAGCTCGGCTCTGCGGGTTCACGTTCGTGCGTGGCTCCGCTTGCGCGGGCTTGGTGGCTGCGGAGGGCCTAATCTCGCCCCCTCTGTGTCTGTCCTGGAGACGTGGAGGTCTCGGTGTTTAGACTTCACCCCTGAATGAGCCCTTTCTGGTTCTGACTCACCCGTGGAGCTCCAGCCGGACGCATAAAGACTCACTGTTCACCGCCGTTACAACGCGTCCACGGGAGTGCCCGCTCAGACGCACGTTTCGGCGTCTCGACGTTTGGATATTTCCCTGTGACGGTTCGGAACGGAAGGGGCGCTCGGAGGACGGAGCTTGAAACCTCATCCGCCTCCTTTACAGATGTGCTACTTTCTATACAGCAGCCGGACTTCAGTCCTGGCTCAGTGAGGAGACCGCTGTTGGGGGACACTGCACATTTGTTTGAACTTAAAGGCCCCCCACACCTCTCTCGCGGCTCCCCCGAGACGTGACTTGACAAAGTCTTATTCACCGTTGCGCTGGACTATTTTTGACCACGCTAATGGGCTGAGTAACAGGAAGAGGAAACGGTCAGTGTTTACAGTGGCAGGGCAGATGACAGGCCTGGCTAATACAGCTGTTTGATGTAGGGCAGTGGTTCCAGGCCAACCTATCATTTCAATTACTTATCCATTACTTTCAAGTAATTGTCACTTTTGGCTGCCCCTGTGCAGGTCTTGCTTAATGGTTTTCCAGTACTTTTCAAGTCCAGTACAAACAAGTAACACCAGACGCCATAGGGGAGTCTAAATTCTTTCGAATCGGTTGACCAACAAAAAAACGAACTTTTGCTCCAGCTAAAGCCAACCGATCCCTTAACTTACTGCACGGGCGTGGAGGCTCAGAGTATAGGCGAGGATAGGGTTCATGCCCGTCACACGCTGCGACGGGAGTTCTAATGTTTAATGGCAGGGCCACAAGAATCAAACAACGGTTGCCATGGAGGTCAGGAGGGCGAGCGCCGCTCCTTTTGCATAGGATGAGAGAGGGAGGAGGACGAGGAGAGGGAGGAGGAGGAGGAGGAGGCATCGCATTTCATAGAAGAAAGGGAGTCAGTTGTTCCGTTTGCTGAGGGCCAATGGAAAGAAATTCTGGTCAACAGTGATGGGAGTCCAACTGAAGCATGCTGGGTATACAGCACGCACACACACACACACACACACACACACACACACACACGAGGAGTTGCAGTGTTATGTCAGATGTCATAAATGTATTAAATCATTGCCCCCACATCATCACTTGCAGCAGCTCATCACAGGCTGTTAGCGTGTGTCAGTGTGTGAGGGAGTGTTTCAGCACATTTCAGTCACTTCAGCAGCTTAACTATTTGAATGCTGTTTGGATGAGGCAACATCTGCCTGAAGGAGCAACCTCTTCCAACCCCCTCCGGCACAAATGTAGAAAGGTCTTTAAAGTATGGACTAGTGTGTGCGTTTATGTGTATGTGTGTGTGTGTGTGTGTGTGTGTGTGTGTGTGTGTGTGTGTGTGTGTGTTAGAATTCATTCCCCAGCCAACAACAACAGGCAGCCCAGCTGGCAAAACAGTGGAAAAAAAATCCATCTCTGTCGGCCTCATGTGATCAAAAGGTCAATCAGAAGGATATCGACCGGAAACAAAAGAATTTCTACAGTTTGGGCTCATTTCTTGTTTCCCTTTGTGTGCAGGAAACAAGGTAATGACTATGTATTACCTTATTTCCTGCACCACCTACCATCTTTCCTCAGGGAGGCCACCCACTCGTGGTCTTTAGGACGTTAAAAAAAAAACAAAAAAAAAACTACGCGCCCTTCCTTCCTCTCTTCCCCTTGCATGCCAGGAAGACATCTGCTTGTGACCGGTGCTGCACAGTGACCAGCTTGACCGGACCGAATCCCCCTGAATCAAAGCTTGCGCTCATTAAGAGCGGGAGGGGAGGGCCATGTACTCATACAGGATGTGTCCCCGACAGCTTCGCTTTACATCCTGTCCTATTCAGCGGGATAATTGGCCAACTTTTCCGACTGTCCCAGATTGCATCACTCCCATCACCACAATGCCTCTCTTTCTAGCCGGCAACAGCCTCATCACTGTCTTGCCTGCTTTGCTTTCATCATCTCATCTCGCATCCATCAAGCTTCCTCTGTGGCGGGTGACCTCAGCCTGTCGTCACTTCTGTGTGCGTGTGTGTGAGGAGAGATCATATGAGGGAGATGTGTGTGTGTGTGTGTGTGTGTGTGTGTTTGTGTGTGTCTGTGTGTGTGTGTCACACTCACGCACTCACACACTCACAGACCACAGGACATGAGTCCTGCACCTACATCCTTCCCACCTTAGTTTTCTCACTTAATGAGACTTGCCGTTAATGCAACCCGCAAACATCCTCCTCCACAGTCAGTAGCTGAAGTGGTGTTTTGTGGATTGCGTCAAAAACTTCCCCAGAACCGAATGAAGTGACGCAAAACACACAGGAAGCCAGTGTTTTATAGACAAAGTCAAAAAAACTGGAGGTGAATCAGCAAACGAATAAACACCAGTGAACCGAACTCGAGTGTTCTGCTTTAGGCGTGACGATCAAGCGGCTCTTTAGTGACCCTTAAAATCTACATTTTGTAGCTTCAAATTCCCCTGCCCGCGTTTGCATGACTTGTCACTGTTAAATCTTCTCCACGCACTTGGACTGTGCACAGTGTTTCACCTCTCCCTCTCTCTCTCTCTCCCTGTCTTCCACCCAGATCCATTACAGGCCTGACTTGTGCAGCAGCTGTCTTTATCTCCTCTCCCAGCAGCACTTTCCACTGATACACAAAATGGCCTCAGGTGGAACGTGCCCAGGGCCCTCCTTGCAGCCCTCTGCCCTACTGTAAATACGTCGGATGGGTCCGGCGTGCGACCTCAAAAGCAATGTGATCGCCGGTAACGACTCCATTGCACCGGGGAAGGTCGTGTCGCGTGGCAATCAAATGACTAGTGAAAGAAAACAGAGAAAAAAACCTCCATCCCCGTTCGACTCGATTTGGCAGTGACCCATCGGTTTGACGCACGTCTAATAATGCCGTTTGAGATTTGAAATGGTTGCCTATTTGTAACCCAGGCCTGTGTTCCCGACTCTTTGTGACGGCAAGGAGCGTCACAGTGAGTGGGGTGTGCCTGCTGTCAGGTTCCACGGGGGCCACCAGCTCTGCTGATGGAGACGCTCCGGGCTCCGCGCCCGGCTCGGTGACTGCGCGCCGAGGCTGACAGTCCTATGTAGGTCAGTGGAGTTAACTTGACTCTCCTGGGGCAGCGCAGCTGGAATTATGATTCCGCAGGCCGCAGGCAGCACATAGTGATTACAGGGACCTTTGGCGCCGCGGTGCAACCTATCAAAATCATTTAGACCGCTCTGCCATTATGTTTGCAGGCACGTACAATAACCAGCTACTGCTTCCCCCCCTGGCCACACACACACACACACGTACACACACACACACACAGAGTATTCACTCAGGCCAGGGAAAGAAGCAGGTGTGTGTGGTTATCACTGTGTTGTCACACAGTCCTGTTTCCTCTGTTTCCTGGATGTCTGTGATGTTCAGAGGCAGAGCTCAGATTGTGGCCAGTGTTTTTCCACAGCTGACCATAGCTGGGATGCTGCAACCCCCCCCCCTCTCCCGCCCGCCCCCACCCCTGTCAGCTAGAGGCCATAACTCAGGACAGATGTCAACAATTACGTCTCCCCATCCCACTGAATATAAACCCCCCCTCCCCTCCGCCCCTTCAGTCCCACAAAAATTGCCTCTGTCTCTGCCCCGACCACAATACAAGCTCAGGCATTTCTCCTCATTTGTTTTCTCTCTCTCTCACTCCACTGTTTTTTGCCCTCTCAGCATTTCTCAGGGTTTTCACAAGCGCTATCATCATTATGGTCTGCTTCCTCTAACCCAGGGTCAGAGCTCTTCTTGCATTACCCTACAAGTCACCACCCATCACCATGCAAAAGCAACAGAGTCTTTCCGCCAGAGCAGTCAAAGTAGGAGAGATCCCGACTAAAGTTGATTCTTTAGTCGTTTGAAACCATCTACAAAATGCATTTCATCCCTCAATCATGTGTTTTTTATTTCTCAACCCCCCGTTTTCTCCGGTTTAACCACACTCTGAGTCTATTTTTTTGCACTCAAACTTTACTTAAAATGTACTTAATTGACTTAATACTTTTTTTAGCTGAGGTTCTACATGTTGACATTTTTATATCATATTCTATGGCATACTTGTTCTATGTGTGTGTGTGTGCGTGTGCGTGTGCGTGTGCGTGTGTTTAACTCTTCTTGGTCTAACTTTTGGACTTCTTTTGTGTCCGCAAACCTGCACGATTTGTGTCGTGTATCTCGCTGGTCTTATCTAGCTTGCTTTTTGCTTTGATTTCTTTCCTAGTCTGGGTCCTCCTGCGCAAACCTGGCTGCCCCTGACCCCCCACCCCCCCTCCCCCGCGGACAGGGCGCTCACTCACCTCCGGGTTGATGTGCCTCTCCGCGGCTCCGTGTGCGCTCAGCTCCCACGCCGCCACCAGCAGCAGCAGCCGCACCAGCGACCTCAGCGCCGCTGCCATCCCGCGACGCGCACGATCACCAGCCAAACGCGATGCACTCGGTGTGGACAGATCTGAGGGAACACTTCGCGACAACTTCACTTCGCTGTTTGTCAGAACATTATCTGCGAGGCAGCGTCTCCCGTGAAGCCGTGTCCCGACAGTGGAGGAGGAGGAGGAGGAGGGTTCCCAGAGAGTGGCAGCGCTGCGCTATTCGTCCAGTCTGCGCATTCCCGTCGCGTCTTGGCGGATTCTGACCGATGGGACCCAGGGATCGGAGGCTGCAGGGCCAGTGGAGGGGGCTCCGGGGCTGCAGGCCGTGCCTCTCGTCTCGTAGCTCCAGACTGCGCTGTGGATGTGTTGTGCGTTGTCCTGTGGGGCCCCCGTCCTGCAGGCGGATAGTTCTCTCTCTCTCTCTCTCTCTCTCTCTCTCTCTCTCTCTCTCTCTCTCTCTCTCCCTCTCTCTCTCTCTCTCTCTCTCTCTCTCTCTCTCTCTCCCTCCCTCTCTCTCCTCTGCAGACGTGGTAGTTTGAGTCTCCCTGGAGCTTTGGGGTTGTCAGGCTCCCCCTCCAACATCTGCCCGCCCCTCTCCCTCTGCAGGCCTGGAGCAACTTGGTGACCTTCTCTCAGACCTGGCACAGCTCCATCCCAACTCTAGGCTGTGATTAAACGCCTTAACGAATGTCACTGGGGTTATTTACAGAGAAAACTGTACATTCCCACTGTATATATCCATCAAAATCCATCGGCCTCCATCGAATGATATGTGGTTTCAGCTCATACACTCATTCACAAAGACAACTTTTTTGGGGGGCTCAAGCCAACGCACTTTTTGCATCTCTCATATTTATGGTATTAAATGTATGGTATTAAACTCATTAAACTCATTATTGTTCGTCCTTAATGACGCATTAACATGCTCGTTTCACAGTGATTTTAGCCAGAGCTGCACAACAGGCCCAACTGCGGAAAAACTCCACTTCAAAGGGCAAATTGCGCCCCCTAACGCACACATTGCACACACACTTAAACTGAAACAGATGAGCAATGTAAACTCCAGGATCTGTCTTGTGCAAGGCCTGGCCTGACCGCCACCGTCACAAACACACCAGAGCCACGGGCGACACCTTCCAAACGATTTGGACAAGCCTAAACAACACTGCCGGATGAATTCATGTTTAGAAAATGAATTCCAAGAAAATCAGGACACGCTGAGTCGGATCGGAGAAGCCAGACCCAACATGTGCAACATTATTCTGACAAAAAATAAAATAAAGTGGTTTAGTACCGCGAAATTCTTTTAAAAAGATCCCAATTAATAAAGTAGCTTGTCATATTTTCTATATAAAAGTGGAAGCTACCACAAAAAGATAGAAGAGTATATAGAATGGTGCCCACAATAAAAAAATACAAAGCTGCTAAATTAGACTTACATGACGTTGCTCCAGACAGAGTGCTGTGGTGGATGCGGCTGCTGTGGCTATGGTGCTGATCCGTAACTATACGTCTGTGTGTGTAGCATGATGACAGAGAATCAGACAAAAAATACTCCCACCCGTTTTTTCTTTGACCTTATACGCAGAGGCAGTGTAGCTCAGCTGCTGCTCTGGCTGTGGCTGAGGAGCGACAGCTGGCCTCTTCCAATCCCTCTGCCCTCTTGGTCAATATGACTGAGGAGGGGGGAGCTTTGATCCCTTGGATCGTAGAAATTTCATCTGCTGCGACATTAGAAAATGGTAATAAACTACACTTATCAAGATAAAACAAGTCAAGCTCTTAGATATACCACAATTAGCATTACTCCAGTGTCAAGGATAATAGAAGAGCACCAATAAAAAGCATTAGAAGCATTAAAAGCAATGCAATATATATATATATATATATATATATATATATATAGAGAGAGAGAGAGAGAGAGAGAGAGAGAGAGAGAGAGAGAGAGAGAGAGAGAGAGAGAGAGATTTTCATGTGAACTTACCAGAACCAATATTGCACAGGAGCAGTAAATAAAATATGCTGAAGTGTACTGTCCATGTTTACTGAATTATATTAAAATATTGCTTTTTTTACTCTGCTCACTGCTCCCCAGTGGAGACACACACTGTTCCACATGTTCATTCAGTCTGGCCATGATCCATCCTTTTCCCACCTCCACCTGGTCACGGGAGCGTCCATGGTTGCCGGCTTCACCCGATCGGCTTGTCAAGTCCTGTCCAGTCTGTCACTGGGGCTCCAGCCCCAGCAAACCACCACATAAAACTTGGCTGATGCTGTTGCAGTCATAGAAACTCCCCAGGAACCCGAGACGGCCTTCTTGCACATATCTTGTTCTGCAGCACACCCTTAAACATGACCAAGCAACATTCTGTTTTACCAAATGTTTTTAATATGGAGATACTAAGTACAGCTTACAACAAACAGACATAGACTTTTGATAGACACTGTATATTTATATATATATATGTATTTATATATAGTATAGTTTTAGTAAATGAAAGAGTTACAGATATTACTTTTGGACAAAACAACAATCATAATCACAAAGCTGAAGGCCAAAGGTTGCACACAGGACCATGCCTTCATTGGGCTCACAAACACTGCAGCTGTGCTTCTGATGTAACAGGGACAGTGAAAAGGAAATCACAATGACGATGAGTGACTCGTTTGTCTGAACCACAATATGGTGGAGGACAGATGTTATATTCCCCACAGAAACACATTCAGCTTGTTGGCCTTGTTTGCTCCAGCAAAACGTTTTGCTTAGCAGAATTAAGTGGGGTGAATTAAGTAAGCCAAACAATTGACTGCCTCGGCTATATCACTTCTTTTTGTGACTAAAAGTGTAAGATGAGAAAGAGACCATGTTTGGGAAACAACTGCGAAGAACTTTGCTTTTGGTTACCTTGGGCTTCCTTCGGTGCCAGCTGGTGGATGGCACGGCACGAGTACCAAAATGTTTCCCCGTTGTTCAAGTATTTGGAAACGCTTAAACACGGTTCTCTCTGATTGATTATCTATTATCATCTTTCGTGTTTTTTTTGCAAATCTGGTGAATTTTATCTGCATATACTGAAAGAAAAGTTTGACCCAGGCATGATATGAGATAATACAACTGAGAATGTTTTATTTTTATGAGAATGTGCACCAAACTATTAACAACTTGTGCCAGACAAAGGTAGTGTCATTTTGTAATAAATCCAGTCAGAAAACTGAACTCGCTTTGTTACTTCTTGATTAGTTTGACTCTTATTTGTACAATTGCTATCTCTTTTTTTTAAACACAAGACCAAGCTGTCAACTCACAACTTTCACATACAAACATATTACTCTATCAAACTGACTCGAAATGTATTAAGGAAGCAATACTATGCAAATGCCCATACGGTTTCACCAAAAGGTAAACGACAATTGAAAAGACCAGAACATTATCCGACCAGTTATGCTCATCAGCATTATGACCCTTCACTGGGCTCTTCCCCTGCTTCCTCAAGAGGCCTCGGATCTATTTGCGATCGAACCGGTGATTTTCCAGACCGTGCCGACTCGCTTTCTCCTTGGTTACCAGATTTGAGATCATCAGTTGGCTCATTACTGGTGTTAAGGAAGGCTTGGTACTGGTTCCAGAAGCCTGCTGAGCTCCTGGTGGCAGGAATGTTCAAGGACGTCAGAGCAGTGTTTGAAGGGAGTTGGTCAATGGAGGAACGACTGGTCCGGGCAGGTGGACGTGTTGTTTTGGTTGCCACACCGTGGTGCTTCATGTGCCCCTGGGAACAAAGCGTCAGGGTGAGGCTAGGTATAAATATAACATAACATACAGTG
Organism: Karalla daura; assembly: GCA_029224185.1. NCBI lineage: Eukaryota > Metazoa > Chordata > Actinopteri > Chaetodontiformes > Leiognathidae > Karalla > Karalla daura. Next base: position 22,463,827 of record CM055197.1, read on the forward strand.
ATGTCATAGGGATACCTAGGAAAATAAATGGACAATTTAGTCAGAACATGTCTGACCAATATAGCTTTTCTCTTTCTACAGTGCACATGGACACACATTAATTCAACACACTGTGAGTCACCTTAATATTCTATGTTTAGTACTCCTGAAAACAATCTGGCCTAGTTTGTCAACTTGTTAATATATTTCACTGAACATAATTAAGATCCTCACCTTTAGTCCACTGCGACTCGCATACTCCTTTCCACACTCAGCGCAGCAGTAGGTCTTCTTCTCAGAACGGGACATTGGAGATGGGAGGGTTGGGGCAAGGCTGATGGGAACAGCAGGGCCCAGTTCTTCACTTGGAGTCAGTCCACTCATCTTAACACCCTCCACTCTGTCTTCCCTCCCAAATGAACCAAAATGAAAGCTCTGGCGTGTCTCCCTGACGGAGGGGGCAACTCTCTGCGATGCACCCCTTACTTCAGAACAAGTGGGGTTAGCAGTCTCCAAAGTGGGCATAATTTTTAGGTCCTCCTCAGGCACAGTTGCTTGGTCTTGCTTTGGTGTTGCTGGTGGAGGGGACTCGTCTTTTGTTTCATCCATGGGTTCTGGTGATTGGGGCCTTGGAGGAACTGTGTCCGATTCCAGGCTTGGTGTTATATTAACATTAAGAACATCTTGACCTGGGATGGTGTCAGAAGAGGTTCTGGGACAGGTGTAAGCAACACTGGTACCAAGGGCAGGTGTGCTTAGTGAGTCCTCCAAGTTTGATCCAGCGCCCAGGAGGGCATCAGTGGGGGTACATGCTTTATCCTCTTCATGCTCCACTACCATAGCATTAGATGACTCTGACATTTTGGTAACAGTGGTGGAACTTGGTGAGGCGGTCGATTTGGGAGGTTGGACATCAACAGTGGCTTGCTCAGCCTGACTGTCCTTTCCACTTGGGGAAGCTTCATCTGTCTGCTGAGTGACCGGTAAAGGGGCACTGACACAAAGGACAGGGGGCTCTATGCTATTCGGTGGGGGCGTTTGTGTGGTGGGATTCATGAAAGGGTCAGGGCTAAGATCAGCGGGGGGGATGAGGTCTGGGCTGGAGGACCCAGATTTGCTAGGGTTTTTGATGAACTCAGATTTCACACTGGCAGATATTGGAACTGAGCCAACTTGTGGTGGGCTGGTGAGAGGTGGTGTTTTGCTGGTGCCGGTATTTAGATCGGCGGTCTGGGATTGTGTTTGGGACAAGGGTTTGGCATCAGATTCAACTGCCATCTCCTGTGTAGTATCCTCTGGGCCATCTGTAGGTAACTGTCCGCCGAGGTGCATTCGGATGTGGTGCTGAAGCACAAGGGCATTTGTGAACTTTCGCTGGCAAAGTGGGCAAGAGTTCTGGACGCGTGCATTGGGTGGTCGGGAATGATGGGTTGCCAGATGTGACCTTAGGCTTCCCTTGGTGGAGAAGGACCTGCCACATAGCTTGCATGGGAAAGGGCGCTCTCCCAGGTGAGTAGCCTGGTGCAGCCTCAGTGCTCTGGGACAGCTCAGCACTCGCAAACATACCCCACACTGATTGGCAGTCAGGCTGCCGGCTGGGCTTGTTATGCTCAGTGATGGCAGCAAGCCCCCTGCCATGGCCCTCGCTCCATTGGCACTGATTCCTAGGGCAGCAACCATCTCATTGGTGAAGTTTGAAATAGACGTGGACACAAGAGTGGAAGACGGTGGGGATGCCATTACATAGGTCGTAGAAGTGCTGGCATTTGTGAAACAACTGTTGGCTGGACTTACTGAAGAGGTAGCGGCACTGTTAGATAACATTTCTAGCATGGAGGAGGAAGTACAGGAAGAAGTCCATGGAGAGGAGGAGTGGGGTGGAGCCCTCTCTAGCTTCTCCACCAGTCTCTGCAACTTTGAGGTTTCAGATGTCGGCGTGGAGGTAGTCACTGAGGAAGGCAGAGAGGATGGAGTAGTGGTGGGTGGACCTGGGACTTTAGGGAAGGAGGAGAAAGGGAAAGACAGCTGAGAATGGCTGGAGGAGGCGAGCTGGTGGGAGCCAGGGGTTTGAAGCAAGCCCAGATTGGGATGATTGTAGAGGGGTGTGTTTGCCGCTGGAGTGGAGGAAGTAGAGGAGACAGATGGAAAAAGTAGTTTCGGCAGGTGGGCTAGTTGTGAGTAGGCTGCAGATGAAAGCAGTGGACCATGAGGAGGAGTGTTCTCATCAAAATGCTGCTGCTTGGCACCCTTGAATAACTCTGTGATTGTGGAAGTGGATGACAAGGAGGGGTTGGAGAGGAAGGAGGTGGCCAAAGACGAGGTGGAGGCTGAAGAGGAGGAGGAGTGTGATGAACCAGAGGTGATGGAGGCTGCAGCAGCTACAGCTGCAGCCCTATTGAGCTGGAGAAGAGAGTGGGAAATCAAAGCTAGATCCACACTAGGTGCCAGAGGAAGAGTGGAGGGAGTAGAGCCTGCTGAAGCCCCCAGTGAGAATCCAGTGCTGGCCCCACTAACATCCAATTGATCTCCACACGCTTCCTCTTCAGACCGGCTTTTTGGCTTCTTCTGTATCATATTCATGCCACTCGTGCTGCCACCACTGGTCATGCTCTGTCCCATTTCTGTCACCCCAGTGGCCCCTAATGCCACCCCAAACAAAGACGGTGGCAGAAGGGACAGCGAAAGCTCTGGGTTTTGCTCACGATGGCGCAGGAAGTGGACCTTGAGGTTCCCTCGTGTGGTGAAGCGGCTGAGGCACACCGGGCACTGGTAGGGGCGCTCTCCTGTATGCGAGCGTAGATGTATCTGCAGAGAAGAGTCACTGCTGAACATTTTTCCACAAAAGCGGCAGGCATGTTGGAGGCGGCCGGTAGTGGCAGAAGTGGATGCAGAGGAGGGCTCGGCACCACCTGATGCAGACTGCAAAGCGTGTTGGGCATTTGGGATTATAGATACTGTTGTGGGCATGGATTGATTTAGGAAGGACAGGCCCCCGTGCCCTGTCACTGACGTAGTATTTGACGATTTCTCATGTAGATAGCGACTAGGCAGAGCTAAAGACAGGGCGAGTGGGTAGCTAGAGGAAGGCATGGCGGGGGAGGAAGATGTGGGTGGAGCTGAGGTTCTAGAACTCACCCTTAAATATCCATGAGCGCCTGCAGCCCCTCCCATCCTGTCACTTTGGGACTTGTGAGGCTGCAGAATTTGAGACAAGGAACTGGTTGGCTTTGTGGTTTTGTTGGCAGTCTGGGAGGGGATAAGGGAGGAGAAACATGCCAGGAGGGGAGCCACAGAGGTGGAAGGCTGGGGCGCAGAAGGTTTTGAAGTTGGGCTTGCAGCTCTTTTGCTGCCTTCCAGGAAAAATTGGGGCAGAGAAGGGAGGGTGTGCTGGGAAGGCGTGTCTATGGCGTAGGAGGCCCCACCAAGACGTAGCACCTGGCGACAGATCTCTTCTGTAATCTGCATCTGGTGGATCTGCCTCTGCTGCAGAACCCGCAGCTCCTCCAGGATCAGGGCAATACTCAGCTGAGCTCTAGAAGGTGTAGCTGAGGCAGATGTCACTCCTGGACTCGGTGTTGGAGTAACAGGGCTTGGGGGACCCTCTGGCACACGGCTGGGGCTTCCAGGGTGTGGCGGGGGGCATAGTGAGGCAGAGGACGATGAGGAGGAGGAAGAGGTAGTGGTGGCGGACAACCCCAACTTTGGAGAGGCCATGTGTGTGCTCCGTGAAGGGTGGATGAGGGCACTGGTTGACAAGGAGGGATTGCTCTTGGACAGTTGATGGGTAGGTGAATGTTGCCTTTGGGGTGAGAGAGAGTGAAGGAAGTCAGGAGAGAGAGGAGGCTGAGGGTCTTTGAGGGGCTTCTGGGGTGGATGGCCCAGCGGGCAGGGTAGCTGTGGACTCTCCGGGGGTAGTAAGGAGGTCTGAGAACCCTTGAGAAATGAAGTGAGTGCAAGGGGCAGCTGGAAACTTTGAGGAGAGGGGGGTGGAGAACACAAGGGAGAATCCGGGCTTAAAGGGGAGGACTGAGACTTCACTGCCAAGTTGTCATCTATGGAATTTGAAAGAGAAAAATCCAGATGTAATCTTACCATTGTCATTGGTCACAAACTGATCATCAAATGACACTAATCATCATGTTCACTCAACGGCTTGCAATTTTAAAAGATCGTTTAAAACCAAAATCGCGACTTGAAAAAACAGGTGAGAGGAGATGACTTTAACTTCTTGGTGTCATTCATAGTCCTAACCCTTATCACCCACCATTTTCTTTTTGTCTTTGTCCTGTCTATCCTTATCAAGTGCAGCCACACATGTCATGCATGCAGATGTGCGCGTGTGCGTGCAGACACACACACAGAAACAGAGTTCCCACTCATCTGATCTGCTAGAATACACTTCTCACCCATGGGGAAGCCTACCTTGTTTCCACGGCAACACACACAAGACAATGTACCTCAACAACCCCCCCCCCCAACCCACCTCCCAAAAGAAGCCACATCCACACACTTCGACACTCTTCTGTTCCTGCCCCTTTCTCTTTCTTCCTCCATTCAATCTGTCTTTCTTTCATCTCCTTGAGAGCCCTCCCCCCAGTGGCCCACTGTGGTGCTATGGTTTACGTCCTGGTTGAGCACTGGTCACTGTACAGGGTGCCTGATTGGCTGGTAGACTTGACCTTAAACCCTCTTGGGGTCACATTCCTGATGCGGTTTAGACCCAGGCAGAGGAAGAGAGGTGGTGTGTAAAGACAACAAACAGGCCAGCAGGCAGACATGATGACTCACAGGCCGTCAAAAAGCTAAGAGCCGAGACACGAATACAGCATAAGAAGAAGGGTACACAACATTTACATGTCAGTGACACAAAGAAGCAAACACAGTAGATACTTGGTATGCACAGGGTTGTTCAGACACACAGAAACACCTGGCCTGTTACTTGAATGTTACCATTTTATGACATAGTGCAGGCCCTGTTCCTGTAACTGGAGTGGACAGATAGACAAATACACACACTTGTGTGTGCGCACACACACACATACACACTTCTTCATGGGTAGGTTCATGCTTCAGTGCCCAGCAACAAAGCTGAAAGGGGACAATGGGCTCTAATGGTATTGCAGTCAGAGCACCTTATACAGTGCCTCTCAAAGTTTCCTTTTCCTTTGACCTTCTCATGCTCATCTCTTTACTTCTACAACATTTTTGCATGTCATTTGGCCACGTGTTTCTTTTAATCAGCCTTGCTCTGAATATTTACAGTATAACCACTGTATCCTGGGTGGTCTTTGAAGCTGTGTCTTCAGTGATGTGGAGTGGAGACATTTGAGTTTTACAGAGCAAAGATAGCAGCTAATGGCTGCAACCACAGAGAGTGAACAAGACCTCTCGGTTTGCAACCGTAACCTGCACCTACGCACAGTGTACTTTCCTGTCATAATAAGGTAGACTAAACTAGTATGTAAAGAAAGCATTTAGAAAATGATGGTTAACTTGTTGCCTACTGTTCAACTAAATTAGAAACAGGCCATGGGATGGCACAATGGATTTTCTGCTTAAATTTCAAAACTCAGGCAGAAAGTTCTTTGTAAGTGTTAAAAGTGAAAGCATTCACACAAGTCTTATTAGAATGACAGGGCAAGAAAACAAAACAGCACAAAATATCGATTTACCATTAACTGCTCTCTGTGCTTCTGAGGGTCAAGCTTTCCATTCAGTTTCACTCGGATCCTGCCGCACAACCAGTAATCTTTAGATATTTACACTATTCCTCACCATGCTCAAGTGTCCGACAGGCACCAAGGGTCAGGCCCATAAGCTGCTGGGGTCGTTTCTGTTTCCGACGGGACATGCTTCAGCAGGACAGGGCCGATGCAGGGGCGCATTGGCCGACACACAACTTTTACTCTGTCTCCCTGCGCGCTGAAAAAAGTAGGCGTCTGAATTACTCGAAATGAACCAAAGAAAAGGGAGGAAGAACTAAAGCACCATCTCCAAAAACGTGACAGCAGATGTCCCGGCTTGATTCGTCTTCATGAAAGCGGGTCCGCGTCGGAGGCGCACAGGGGAGACAGAACTGTGAAAGTGCCATGTGACAGTTTCTCTCCACAAGTCTTCCTTTTCTCAAAACTCACCGTTGGCCCTCCTCTCTTTCTTTCTCTCTCGCCACACATACGCACGCACACACACACACTTACACACAGCTCACTTGTTCATCCGCTACTTTGCATTCAAATGGCGAGTGAACACCCCTTCTTTTGAGCCGTGAGTCTGCTGCCTCCCCTTCGTAAACCCTCGCACACTGATGCCCAAGTTCACCAAATAAAGGTCCTCGCCTGCACTTTCTGTGACTGATAACGGCCAATAGGATCTCACCCTGTGCGTCTCGCAGTGTGAAACAGACGGATACTCTGGCCTGGGTACATTAACTCTTGCCATTACATTTACATTTAGCAGACACCTTCGCGGTGAAAAAACATACCTAAGAGAGTACAACATTCAAGCTGCATCACAACAGAGACCTTAGTGTGATCGATACTGCTCGGCTGAAGAACAGCCGCGCAAGCCAGGATTTGAGATGCTCCAAAGAGTTAGTCCTTCTTCGCACAGCTCAGGTACTGTCTTGTACTTTTCTCTGACAGAGAGGCAGCCAGACCGCAGCAGACCGGTTCTTGTGGCCTACCCGAGGCCACTCAAGACTCAGCGCGGGTTAAGAGGTTTCAGGATGCTCCAGGAACAGACTCCTGTGTGCACTTGGTAAACACAGTGGCTGAAATGAGGTGGAATTTGCAACAATGGCGTTGAGGGAGCACAGCTGAGTGAACATCACCCTCTGAGAGCCTCTCCAACACATAAGGCCACTGACTGGAGGCACAATGCTCCCTTTTCACCCTCATCCCCGACCGCTTACCACGTGGAAGGAGGTAATGAAAGAAAGACATAGCCAGAGCGAGCAGGAAAATCATTTCTCACCCTGTGACACCCCCCCTACCCCCCCTTCCCCACAGCCCCCACCCATTCTCTGTGTCTGGGGCTTGCATAGAATAATAAAATGCACCGGATTGTTATAGGTCGTCTCAAGGTGGTTGAAAAAGCAGGTAATAACGGTATGTGATTTGTTAACAACGGCCCTCCATTTGCGGGACGGCGGGACCCATCTCGATCTATAATACAACGCAGTTCCATATGATGTAGTTTATCTCTTGAGTCGGCCAAGTGGCACTTTTCCATGCGTGCAAAGCCGTCATTTGGTTACATTCTAAGAGGATTAAAAACCATTAAGCTGTAAACAGACGCGTCACGGCGGGCTCTAAAACGCGGTCAAACATCGGCGGCATCGAGCGCCACATTCCCCGATAAAAACATCCAGAAAAGCGCTCGAATCGTCGTGTCAAAACGCGGGCTCCATTGTGCTAACAGCCCGGTGGGGTTTTTTCTTTCCGTGCCATCTTGTCAGTATGTGGCCGCGGACGGCCGGGAGGACGCTCGTTCCTCCTCCGCGCGGTTTCAAAAGAAGCGGCTGGGGGGATGCGCGTCCCCGCTACTGTACGGAGACCTGTTGCAGCCCGCGCGCGCTCCCACATCATAACAAGTTATGATTCATAATAAATTATGACAAAAAAAAAAAATCCACCGAGTCCCGGATGTACACCCACCCGCCCCCACCCCGCCTCACCATCACTCCACGCGCGCACGCCGCTCCGGCAGTGTGAATAAAGATAGGGACTCGGAGCAGGACTCACCATGGCTGGAGATGCTTTGAGGCGGAGAGGGCTCAACACCGGGCGCAGGCACAGACAGCTGCGGGCTGGGCCAAGCTCCGTCTCTCAGCCGGACACACGCTGCGCTGCGTTTCCCCGTTCACTCCCTGGGATGCGCAGTCGGACACACGCATTTTTTTTCTTTTTTTTTTTCCGTTCCTTTTTTTTTCAATTATTTATCCCCGTCACAAATCGAGTGTCTCTCCCTCCCCGACAAAAAGCTTATTATGCCTGGATGTATTTACTGGTGATGGTCCGGAGTCGGGAGGAAAGGCAGGGCTGCGGACTGCGCCCCTCGCTGCGGGGGGAGGACGCCTTCTGTTTTTTTTTTTTTTTTCCACTGCTGCTCTTCCTCCTCTTTGTGTTTGTCGGGGCCTGACAGGCCTGTCTGCGCCCTCTGCGGAACTGTCTGTCTGTCTATCCGTTTTGTCTGTCTGTCTGTCTGTCTGTCTGCCTCTCAGTCTATCTGCCTGTATGCATATCTGTCTATCAGTCTATCTGCCTGTCTATCCGCCTGTCTATCCGCCTGTCAGTCAGCCAGCCTGCCTGTCTGTCTGTCTGCCTGTCGACCTGTCTGTCTGTCTGTCTGTCTCTTATAATTAATGACCCCCAGCCTGCAGACGGTCCTCTGGGAAGCAGTGGTTACCTCCACATTGGCTTTCAGCGTGCATCTCACACAGGAGAGGGAGCAGGCCTCTACACGCACACGCACACAAACACATGCAAAATAATCAGTCCTATTTCTCAGCTATGAAATAAAATAAAATTAGCACATACTCATATTACATATGTCTAATATTTCGATTGAGGATGTAGTACTGGGCATTATCTCTGCACCTATGTCTATAGACACTGTGGATTGACATGGTATCACTACACGGTATCACTACAGTGTGGAACAGGCCTCTACACTCACACATGGACGAGACCCAGAGCCGGGATGACCTTGGTTGTGACTGTCACTCAACATGTGGATTGAAAATGTAAAGAAATGAATAAAGCTGATAAGACAGACGCTGTGCAGCTTCTTTACTACTCTTGGAACAGTTGCTTCAAAAATGTAGCCCGCCACAGACGACAAGATGGCTTGAAGCGTTAGTTGTGACAGGTCCGTGTGAGTAACACATTGTACGAACCTGGGATTACTCCAACATGTTTCTACGGAATGAATTTGTAGATCAGTCAGTTCAACAAACGGTGCTTTGTCTGTAATTATATATTCGATTTTATCTGATGTTAAAACCAATAAAAAACACATTCTAAAAAAAGTTTCAAACCTTGAAATATATTTCCTGTGAAGTATGGTTATACAGAAGCAAGAATAGGTCTAATCTGAAGCGATCTTACTCTAAAACCTCTCCCGGCATGGACGTCCTGCCTTATTTAACAACCTGTATTTGTTTTTATCGCGAGGCAGTCTGTCCTGCCAGCCAAATGAAAGCCTCTATGTCAAATGCTTTCACTCAGATCTGCTTGGCTTTGTCATTCACTTATTCATCCACTTGACGTGTGCGTGAATGGAAGGACGACGAAGGTTTAATGCAACCAAGATCGTCTAACTGCTCACCCACGTCTGTGGTGCCGTTGAACGGTGTGTGATGCCACTGAATAGCACGTGGTTTGCTTTTGGGAGGACGGGGTAGGTTACTCTTGAACTGCGTGGACGTGTCTCAAAACGCCCTCGCTGAGACCGTGGCTCGGTGCCTTACATCAGTGGGGCCACTAGGTGTCTCAAAGACACAAACAACCAGCCTGTTACAGTTCATGTTCAAGGTCTATGTTGACATTACAGACACAAACAGGCACAAACAGCAGATCTAAGGAAGATTAGTTTCTTTATTACATTCTATATATTGCAACAGGGTCCCTTTGTGTTATTGGTTAGTGGACCAACTCCCCAAAGAAATATGTAGAAATATATGAAAAACATCCACGTCCAGACGAGATATACATTTACATTAGTGATAGATCATTGCAGGTTAGCGTGGTATGCCCAGTACAAAACATCCAGCATCAGAACTTCAGTTTGTGCTGGAACTTCTCTGTTCTGAATTGTTTCATTTGCGTTTGTGTCATAGGAGCTGTTCAATATCCACAGCACAAGGGGATGCGACTTTTATTTGGGTGCAGAGGCCGAGGCCAAAAGGCTTCATAAGATGATTTAAATGTTTCCTAACCATTTATCCCCGCGTCTCCTCCCATGTCGGGGTCATGTGACTTCTTTGAGAACAGTGCCATAGTCAAAGCAGACTGTGTGTGTGTGTGTGTGAGTCCGTTGGGATTAGCCTCCAGAGCCACACACCGACTGCACCGCACACCACGCTCACCGATGGCCTGAGCCTGCCAACGCCCGGACAACAGGTACCAAATGCTGCCTCTCCCTCCTCACGTTCGCTTCTGTTCGTCGGAACCGCTGCATTAAATTCCGGTGTGGATAACCGTGGACGGTTCGGTGGTGTAAGGTGTAGAATGAGAGCACATGCAGAGGAGATCAGGCCAACAAGCTGTCAAGGCTGATCTCCTGATCCCCTCTGCCTGGGTCTGAGTTAGTGCCTCCCCGGGGTCACTGTTACAATCCTTCATTCTCGTTCAAGTCTCACTCTCCTTCATATATAAATGTCCGTCACTGATGATCTACTGCCAATATTTAGACAGTCCAATGTTTATGGTTCAACAAAGTGCTTCAAACGCAGTTTAGCAGCGAAGCAGATCTCAGGTGGTCTTGATAAATACCAATTCTTGCGTTACGTTGTTTGCAGGAACGGTCTCCAACCTCACATTGGGTCACGAGGCGCCTGTTGTTTACGTCCACCTTCTGAACATTTCCCCGGTAATAGTGGGAAGACAGTTAAGCACTCTATTCATAGAGCGCAGTAGGCAAAAGCCTTGCAGACAGGATTACTGGTCTGACAGCACAGTTGGACTTTAACAAGGACTTCCCACTTTCCACCAGCTTCATGCTCACTGTCTCTTATTACCGCTCACCATTTTCTCACATGCAAGTGCGGCGTGCAGCTTGGGCAAATATCGTTGTTTTTTTTTTGTGGTTTGAATCAACACAGAGTCAGGCTCAAATCAGAAGTCATTGTGCTCGCGCTGCGACAAGGTTTTTTCCCCCCCACGCATTTATGATGAATTATGAATTGCTGCACTTTGGTTGTCCCACTGTGCTTAGAGATTATTAAAAGGGTACAGGTACAAGTACAGGGCTGTGTATTTCAATTCCAAATAGAGATTTTATCTTCTAATCTTGAAGAATTTTGTGTGTGTGTGTTTGGTAGGCAGCTCTACGTGATACACATACACGCACACAGACACACACACACACACACAAATCAGGGCGTGATCATGGCCTCTCTGGAGGAAGAGCTGACGTGCTCGGTGTGCCGGGACACCTTCAGCCAGGCCCACCCGCTGCCCTGCGGCCACAGCTTCTGCCCCGCCTGCATCCGCGAGGCCTGGAGAGACCTGGGTGAGGGCCGGAGCCGCTTCACCTGCCCCCAGTGTCAGGAGGAGCAGGGCGACGTGCTGTGTGACAGCTGCCCGCCCGAAGCGGCCGACGGAGGGCCTCCGTCCCTGGCGGCGAAGACCTGCCTGAGGTGCGAGGTGTCCCTGTGCGACCGGCACCTCCAGCCCCACCTGCAGAGGCCGGCGTTCAGCAGCCACCTGCTGGTGGAGCCGCTGGGGGACCTGTCCCAGCGCCGGTGCCCGGCGCACACCGAGATCCTGCGCTACTACTGCGCCGACGAGAGGGTGTACGTGTGCGCAGACTGCCTGCTGGATGGAGGCCACGCTCAGCACAAAGTGAAGGCTCTCAGACAGGTGGAGGAGGATCTGAAGGTCAGCGGGCAGACGGCGCAGACACAATATGTGTATCTTGTTCAACTGTCCGTATCTTAGTGTGTGTGTGTGTGTGTGTGTGTTCATATTTGCGCGTGTGCCTGCAGATCATTCTCCAGACCCTGCTCAGTAAAGCAGAGGAGAAGCTGAGGAATGGAGAGCGGATCCTGAAAGAACATGAAAATATTGATTCCACCATGGCCGTAAGTCAACCTGCTGACACTGGGGGAATACAGCACGGCGTATTTTCAATGCAAAGCATGAATAACCTTTACTCTGATGCAGTTACAGTTTAGTTAGGGAGTAATTGGACTACAGTTACGGGGCAGAGATTACTGAATTACATGAACGGTCGTTCACTCATGACATGATGTGCAGTTATCTAAAAACTCCCAAGTATTTGGAATATTCTACTCACACTGTAAGCGAATTAGTTACAGATTACAATCAATCAAATCCTTTATTGTGATCGCATAGGAACAATTTTTTTTGACCGTTGTTGTGATCCCAGTTCTTGGGAAGCAACGCAGGAGTCAAACAACAGCCGAAAAAAGGCAAACGGAGGCTCACGAAGAAAAGCAAAGGTGGAGGCTGGTGGCACTGCAGAAGGCCCGGGCTGCCATGTGTGAGAGAAAGAGTGGGTGGAGCTATCCTGAGCTGTTAAAGGCCTCCCAGCGGGGGCCGGCAATCAGGAGGAAAAGAATGGGGAGGAGTCTCTGATCACCAAGGTGTGGACAAAACGCTGTCAATAGTGTGTTGCAAACATGAAAAACAGACCCCACGCGCATAGAAGAGATGGGGGTAGTAGTGCGTTATTGGCTGTGTAGTGTCTTTTCTTTGGCTGTGTGGAGGAAACACTAATGTTTATTACCTCGCTGCATGCATTTAAGGGCATTTGGTGCCTCGTAATAAAATCCATTTCAAAAGTGATCATCCCGGCGCTGCTGACGCTGCAGCGGGGAGACGACGTGAACCGGGAGAGGGCCGGAGATGTGGGGCCCAGCAGCTCTCTGTGCTTTCAGGACTCCCGGGAGCAGGACGACGGCCAGGTGGAGCGGCTGGGCTCGGACCTGCAGGGCCAGGTGGGGAAGCTGGTGCTGGCCCTGGGGGAGATCACCCGGAGGGAGCGGCAGCAGGTGGTGGAGCGCGTGCACCAGGACTGCAGCAGGGTGAGGGAGGACATGAGCCAGACGCTGAGTATCCAGCACTACCTGGCCTCTCTGCTGGCGGAGACCGACCCCTTCCTGCTCATCTGGGTAAGGGGTGCCGCTGCCGTACACACCTAGCCAGAGTCTGAGAAATACACGCCGGAAACGGTTTGATTATGTAAGTGGGAAGCGGCAGTCAACCGCGGTAACCCCCAAGAGTGCATTCAAAGTGCTTTTGAGCCCTTCACAGCCATTCATCGTCCGTTTCATCCGTGGCTTTAACTATTCAGATAGCATCTGGAGCAGCTTAGGCTTCAGCATCTTGCCCAAGGATCCTTTGACACGTAGGCTGCAGTGGGCCTTCCGATCCGTGGAAGAGCGTGACGCTCCCGAGCCACAGTCACCCGCAGACACACACAACCCAGGCTACGGAGTCCCTGCTTTGTCAGAGCGTGGCTAAAGGCAAAAGCGACATGTTGAAAATCTGTTGTCAATAATTTACCCTAATATGAAATATTGATGGGAGTTTAAGATTCAGGATCCTGAGCCTGTCTCCGTCTCTGGGCTGCAGTGGCCGGGGGTTGACGGCGGCAAACAACCAACGGCAAACAATTCCCCATCCTCAGGACCACAGATTCACATTCACACCGCTAAATCATGACTGATGCACGGAGGGAGCTCCACATTCCCCGGCTCAGCCCGATCCGCTGAGAACAAACAGAATCACACAGATCCCAATCTCCTCCGAGATAGGGCCGCAACTGTTCTGACTGGAATATGAAACGCAGCGTTATTGGGGGAGCCTTTTCTCGCATGGTAAAAAGCTGATGGGGGGGAGAAGGCCACCGATCTGCCCATTGTTGTCGCCGAAAGCTCATTTATTTTCTCAAAAAGAAAGGAAAATCACTTCATAAGCAGCTGTGACGATAAGGTCCACGCCAGATACTGCAGACGTGTGATGTTGTCTGCCATGCGGAATCGGCCGTGTTGCCTTTCACCGAGGGGGTTGTTATTTGCAGACTGTATTCTGAAGGGGCGGAAAAAAAGAGGCGCCTTATAATTGAAGTGGAGATTCCCAGCTGGGCAGTGAAGCTGCAGACGTTTTAAGCGTTATTAATGTTGCGCGCGTCCATGTGAGAGAAAACGAGAGAAAAGGCGGAACGAGTCAACGCTCCGTTTGTGCTCTCCCGACGAGCACACTCGCAAGGCCGTTCTGAATTCTGTCGCTGAATGGCCGCCCTTTGTTATGCGCTTCTCAGCTCTGCTTCGCTCCTCTCTCCCCAGGCCTTTCAATCGGATGACACAAAGTAAGTTCCCGGACGGTTCAATGTCGCCGTGCGGTGCGAGGCCGCCCTCGTTCCGTTGTGTATATGTGTGTAGGCATGGAGGCTTTGTGTGCATCCACAGTATGCATGGACAGAGGGAGAGAAGTGAACGCATGCGTTCGGTTCTGCCTTCGCGGAGGCCTTGAGTCGATGTGTCACGCTCTCCGCTGAAACGCACTTTCCCGCTGCTGCGCATGCGGCGCCCTTGCGTTCCAGGCTGCTGGCTGATCTGAACAGCCCGCTGTTCGTCCCCGACGCCGTCAGCCTGGACAGGAAGCACATCTTGGAGGACATCGAGAGCAAGTATCGAGAGTTCATCACCGCCACCCTGCGCTGCCTCAGTGAACTCAAGAGGGAGCTCTGTGAGTGGCACACGGCAGGACATCCACCCCACTTGCTGTTAGCTTCCCTGATAGGGGCTCCAGAATGAAAAGCAGCTTTACCTTGACTTTTTAACCAAACAAAACAAAAGGTGTACCGCAGAAAAACAGAACCACATCCTCATATTTCAGATATTTAAGGAGGTGGGTGATTGAGAAGGTTGCTGGGTCACATCCCAGTCGGAACCTTAGGCCCTTTAAGATGTCAGGAGAAGTTGTCATTTTTCACACTTTACACTACTTCTCCTTATTTAAGAGATGTTTAATGGGGTCCTCTGGTGTCGGATGCTAATAGGGCTAAAAATACCCATCTGTGTGTGCTTAGTAAGACGGTGCAGATGGAATAATTTGAACAATATGTGGGTGTCTGGAGCTGGAAATATTTCTCAGTTCAGCAAAACCCATCCACCAAAGTCAGTCCGCCAGCAGAAATGCTCCCTGTGAATGTAACCCTGTGCGTGCGTCTGCGTTGTGCCCCCCTGGCAGTAAGCAGCCCCCTGACCCTGGACACCAACACTGCCCACCCCCTGCTGAGCATCTCTGACGACCTGCGCTCGGTAACGCGGGTCAAAAGCCGCCTGCCCTGCGCCGCCCATCCCGAGCGTTTCGACCACTGGCCGCAGGTCCTGACCGCCCAGACCCTGTCCTCGGGAACTCACTACTGGGAGCTGGAGGCCGAGGGGTTCTGGGACATCGGCGTCTGCTATCGAAGCATTGGACGAAAGGGCAAAGAGGGCAACGCCTTCGGGAACAACAAGGTAACCGTGTGTGCCACTTCACACTTGTTGCTTTCTCTGTCGAATAAACGGAGCCTCCAGGGTCGCGCTCCGGCCACGGTTCACACGAACTCCCCAGACAAAGAGGTCCCCGCGTTGGATTCCTCCGTAGCTTTGGCGAAAATGAAACGACCACTGTTCCTTTGAACCCCTATTCGCTCATTTAGTCTGTCGCACACCGGTCTTTTCAGTCGCGCTCGACAGCGCAGCCCTCTTTGCACAAACCGGGCGCTAATTTTAACAGACCTGGCAAACGGCACGAGGAGTGAATGTGTTTCTTCTTCTGTTTTGCAATATTGCGAGTTGGTTCACCGATATGAGCAGCTACTGTTGCTGCCATGTGCCCATTGCAGGCAAAGAGAGCCCAGCAGGAGAAGAAAAAACTTCCACCGCTAACTGCCTGTGGAAATCGTCGCCAATTACTTCTGCCAGTTGGCTGCACCAGCTTATCGTGTCCTTCTTTTCAGCTGTGGCTTCCGCCAAACAGAAAGCTTGTTCCCTGATTTGTCCGAACCCCCCCCCCCCCCCCCCCCACAGGTGTCGTGGAGCCTGACCCAGCAGCACGACAAGAAGCTGGCTGCCTGGCACAACCGCAGGAAGACGCGGCTCACGCAGCAGATGAGCGGCACCCGGGTGGGCGTCTCCGTGGACTACGGGGCAGGGGCCATCACCTACTCCGAGGTGGGGCCCTCCGGCAACCTGGTCCACCTGCACACCTTCTCCACCACCTTCACGCAGCCCGTGTGCCTGGGCTTCGGACTCTACAAAGCCGAGCTCAACAGCCGCATCTCTCTCGTCAAGGTGTGAGGCGGAGGAGGGGGAGGAATGGGTGGAGGGTGGAGGCCATGGAGCTGCTCTGACCTCTGGAAATACCCCATCACCAGGATTTTGGCCAGGTTTCAGACCGCTGGCTGAGCTGCTCCTCTTCCTCAATGAAGAGACAATGACCCCCGCTCAAACTATGACCAGGAGACCTTGACACGGAAAAGACTTTTAGCAGGGTGAGAACGGAGCACGCGAAAAGAGAATCCTAGTAGGACGGCACCCGAAGAGGCATCGTTGAAAGCACCCACCAAGAGTTTTCATGAAACAAAGCTGCAAAGCTCCTATGCACATTTCATTCCACGATGATTGAAAACACAGACAACGGGCAGGTTTTAGAGATTACAGTTGACACTAAACCACCCAAACCTCCCTTTTAACACCTCTCTGATGGTCTACCTCAGTTTGACTTGGAAAAAAAAAAAGCTCAATTTTGTGAAAGGCACAATATGTCTGTGCTTGTAGACATTAAAGTCGTCTGTGTTTGTGTTTTTGAATAAAAACGGAGGCATTTTGGAATTGATACTCTCTTGGTCTGCTATTCGCTCTGATGTTCGTAGAGAAAGCTATACCAAATGACATTGGATTTGTTTTTCCCACGAAGTTGCACAAACATTTCTGCTTTATTCAACCTGACACGCACACACACACACGCACACACGAGGATACGCTGATTCGATTGGATATTATGGAAACAAAGAAGCAACTGCCACTCACTCGCCTGCGTCGCTCTTTGATGCAGCTCGCCTGCCCAATTATCCTCCTGCTTTCTTTCTTCCACTGTAAAGGTGAGTGGGTGGATGTAACATAGAGGGTGAGGAAGAAGCAGACGGAGAAGGGGGGTGGCTGAGATAGAGAGAGAGAGAGGGAGAGAGAGAGAGAGAGAGGGAGAGAGAGAGAGAGAGAGAGGAGGAAAGGGAGAGAGGCAGCGGCAGGCAGAGAGATTAGAGCGCTCCAGCTCCCCTGCGATCGGACTGACTGAATCGATGCGATCGCAAGAGCGCAGAGGTTTTGCCACCATATTTGCTCCCTCCGACAGGTTTGCGCCTCCTGTGGAATACTGGATGGTCCGGGCGGACCCAGGTGAGCGTCTTTTGCTTGTTTCCTGTGACGGCGGCGCGGTGGGTGCTGCACGGCGACGCTGGCCGGGGCTGCACGGGAGCACTTGTTGTCAAGTAAATAATTGACGGTAATTGACAGCTAATTGGCGGTCGCTCCGGGCGGCACTTTGCGCGTGCGACGAGCTCGCCTGCGTTCAGATGCGGGAGATGGAGACGTTTCCGAACGTGTTTGTCAAACGTAAGTGAGGAGAAGAAATGTGACGTGTGAAAGTTAATAGCAGGGCCGGAAAAGCAAGATAGTGATAAATATACATATATACGATGTTTGTGCGCGTGCGTGTGTGTGGATGTGTGCGTGCGTACGTGCGTGTGTGCGCGCGCGCTTGTTTTATTTTTACACGATTGAACTTGGTGGGAAATTACCAAAAAAAAAGATGCGAAAAGTGACATTTTCGTGCATAGCCGCATGTGATTCTATAAGCGTGAAACAAAAGGCACAAGTGAGAAGAAGCGCGGGTGTGTGTGTTTGTGTGTGCGTGCGTGCGTGCGTGCGTGCGTGTGTGTGTGCGTTGAGCAGCGCCGGGAGGGAGAGGGGTACGTGCTAAAGACAGATGGTCACTCAGTGGAATTGTTCCCCCACTCCCTCTTGTTCACACTCCCTTCTGGGTCCTGCATCCTCTCCCTGTCACCTCTCCAGATCCTTACCTCACCACCTCTCTGCATCTCCCACCATCCCATCCTCCTCTCCATGGGCTGCGCTGTCCGAACTTGGGAGTTCCAGCCACTCTGCCCTCCTCGATCCGTTCAAACCCTGTCTTCTCTCCCCCCCCTCCCCAGCTGCAGCTCTCTCCTGACTCCCCGCCCCGGTTTTTCTGCTGAACGGACCAACTTGAGGAGCACCAGGAGACTTCCCCGTGATTGTCATTCTGTGCCCTTTGCTGACACAGCACGTACAACGCCGAGGAGCTCTGGGGTTTGTGGGGATAGAGGGGGAAAAAAACAAGAAAGACAGACAGAAAGGACGTGAGTGACAGCAGTGGTTAGTGAGCAGTTCTGAGAGTCTTTTGAGTATCTTTAAATCTGCTGGCTCAACTTCCTTCTGGGTGCATATTGATGGACTTTATCTGGTACCCTTCAAACTACTTCAGGCTTGACCGGTTTCACCGTAGCATGTTTGTTTTCATCTCAGACTGACACAGTCGAGCCGATCCGAGATATCTGAGTGAGCAGCTCACAGGTGGAGCGATGCGTCCCAGGTTAGTGACCTCTGACCTGCCCCTGCTGCTGGCCCTGCTCCTGCTGTGGGGCTCCTCGGGGACCAGGGGCCAGAATGACACGGAGCCCATCATCCTGGAGGGGAAATGCCTGGTGGTGTGCGATTCCACCCCTTCATCCGAGCCCGCCGGGAACGCCCTGGGCATGTCTGTGCGCTCCGGCTCGGGCCGGGTGGCCTTCTCCGCCAGCCGGCAGACCAACCACGAGCCCACGGACATGAGCAACCGCACCATGATCATCTACTTTGATAACGTGAGTGTACGACTGTTCCTCCGCCCCTTACGCCGCGGGATGCCAGTTTGAAGGTGAAATGAAGCCCATTCCTGACATGAGAGAATGAGAAATGTCTTTCTCCACAGTCCAGGGAGTGTTGTCAGACCAGCGTTCTGCGGCGTAGTTTCCTCTTAGACCTGTCTCTGTTTCAAGGCCGCCAGTGTTTTTTTTTTACTTTACTGCGCCATGATTAAAAAAAAAAAAAAAGACAAGCATTTCCCCACACAGTGTCTGTGAGCTGTGTTCCAAGTGTTCTGTTGTCAGACTCTTCTGCCAATAAGATGCACATATGATTAAAGCCTTGACAGCGAGGGAAGAGCTAATGAGGTAAACACTGAACCTTCAGACTCGCAGTGCTGCCGCTTTGCATTTTCATGGACATTCAGGGCTTCCTTTTCGGGAATATGAAACAAAAAGACTTGGTTTTATGGGAGAGGTGTGAAATTTAATTGCATGGAGATAAAGAGCGGTCCAGGTGACCCTGGACCGCGCGGGTACGAATGCAGTCAGGGATAAATCCAGCCCCCGGAGCTAATTGCTGGTCTTCCTTTCTCTCTGCTGTTACTTCCATATTTTCAGGGTTTAAGTCTTAATCTTTTCTCTCCCTTCCGTGCTCCGGCACCAGATTCTGGTCAACGTGGGGACTCATTTTGACCAAGAGAGCAGCGTCTTTCTGGCACCAAGGAGAGGCGTCTACAGCTTTAACTTCCATGTAGTGAAGGCCTACAACAGACAAACTATTCAGGTAGGACACCTCAAATAGGATGCTTAGTTTACCTGAAGCTGGACACTTCACACACACACACATTGTAATTTCTTTACTTCTCCTCTGTCAGGTCAGCCTGATGCTGAACGGCTGGCCAATGATTTCAGCGTTTGCTGGGGACCAGGACGTGACCCGAGAAGCTGCCACCAACGCCGGCCTGGTGATCATGGAGAAGGGGGACAAGGCTTACCTCAGACTGGAGAGAGGGAACCTGATGGGAGGCTGGAAGTACTCCACCTTCTCCGGCTTCCTGGTCTTCCCCTTGTGAGAAGAGGGCGAGGACGAACAAGTGAAAGTGTCGGAGAGGCGATGGGAAAGGGGGGCCGGGTTAAGCAGGGCAGTGCGACGGGAATCAAACCAAGGCTTCAAACTGTAACTCTTTATGCAGTGCATGAAAGGAGATGAGACGGAGTTTGTGCAAGATAATGATAATTCTCAACTAAGACCCTTAAGAAAAGGAAAGCGAAACACGCAGTAAGACATGATTTATCTGTGGATTTACTTTGCTCCGTTTCTGTGCTTGATATTTGTTGGCTTTGTAAGAGATATTTCAATGTGACAAGATTCTAACGTGGCCATGTGCAATGTGGGCTTTCGTGCAAAGATTGCTTTATTTCCTTCATTCAAAGTGTTCAATACACCGCTGTGCTCCGCATGGCACCCTGTATAGCTGTGTCATATGACTGATGCTCCTCTTTGCCTGTTCATCTCCTCTGCAACAAATGTTTATTTGCACAAATAATTTATATCGAGGAGAAACTATTGAAATAAAATCACAAAAGGACGCCTCAGCCTTCGCAAACCTTGTCCGAAATTCTTTCCCAAATATCTGCAGACAATATCCCACACTGCCAGATACATTTCTCGGTGTTCGATGTGTGACGGTTTAATCCGCCCAAGCAAAACAACATTTCTCCCTCCTCTCTACCCATTGCCACGGCAGCGGTTTGTAAATATAGCCCTCACCAGCAGAGTTGGTGTTGGCGTGGAGCATGCAGAGCAGCGTGGGGCAGAGTGTGGTGAATGGCGGATGCTCCTCGTCGGGCTGCAGACAGATGGAGGCTTTGGCGAGCGGGCAGGCTCCTCTCTACGGGGCTGCTTCGGATAAAGCACTGTGTGCTGTCACATGGAGTCACTTACGCTTCCCCGGTTCAGGGCCACAATACCTCCCTGTCTCCACGACTGTCTGTCTATGGCCCGGCATAGAGCATTCCTGGGACGATGTTAAATCGTGGTGTCACACTAATGCACTGATTGAGGGAGCTTTTATGGTAATGGCTCAGAAACTTTGTGGATATACGATGTTTTTTTAATCGTAGTGACCCCAGGTCCTCTGCAGAAACATACATTTTTGACAAAGTGAAACGGTAGCTCATACTTATTCATGGCATTTGGCTTTAAGGGAACAGAAGTTATATAACCAACTAAAAACACACCTTTGTCTGGGAGCCCAAACTCTAAAGAATAGGCAAAAATTACATTTGTTTCATTGCAAAATTGCAGCCACTTTGTCTTATTGAAATACATACATCATCTTTTTTTTTTAAAACCTGGGCTTTAAGTACTAATGGTGAGGCTTATTTTATGTTTACGTCAGACTTGATCTTGAACAAGGCCACATGGTTGCGGCTGTCTCCTCAAAGCAAGAGGGTCACAAGGCCACATCCCAGTGTGTCAGCAGGCCTCTGTATAAAGTTAACCCCACCCCCCACCCCCCATATGTACGTGGCTCACCGGTTTGGCCCCACCATCTGAAAACGTGCATGCTTACGTTCACTGGAGACTCTAAATTGCCCCGATGTGTGAGAGTGAATGGTGTGTGATTCCTGTAATGGCCTGTGAAATGTCTGAGGTGTATCTCCTGCCCTCACCCTATGAGAGATGCAGATAGATCCCAGCAGAACCCCTCGACATCATTCGGTACAAAGCGTGGAAGATGGATGGAAAATCTTTAATACATTTTGTTTTGTTTTGGTTTTTTTTGCACATGTAATGCAGAGTAACAGAGGAGCGCATTTGTGCCCTGGGTCCCCCTATGAGGACGATCTGGCCTTTCTTTAAATAAAAATTTCAATGTAAATAATTAAAGAGTCTGAACGGCCTCTTACTATGTGCACTGCGCGACCACTAGGTGGCACCAAAACCCAGCTCTCACACAACTGAATCATCCATACAGCCGCTCAATTAATCACGCTGGGGGCACCAGGACGCCAATTTGTCACATAGCTCAATATGATAAATAAAATGACGGACAAAAAAATACCCAAATGAACGCCATAGCCCTACATGGACATCTCTGTGTGATAATTAAGCACCATCGCGGGATGACAATGAACCCTGAGCCGCAGCCAATGTAATAAAAGCCTGAAAAAACAGGCACACGGCCTGTTGGGCTGTGTCCTCCACTGTCTGTGTGGGGAGAGTAAAAGGCCCTCAATCTTTGTCCAGTCAGCTCCAAACCAGCCTGTGTGTTTACTGTGCGCACCCAGGGCAGTAAAACATCAATGTACCACATATTCAGCCCAGTCCTATGCTCCCTGCTAGGCCGCATTTATTGTTCTCTCAACCCAACTATGACTCTCATCCCGCCCAAAACTGGCCGACGCGTGACGGACAGGTCGCACAGCCAATCAGAGAGCCGTATGCTGCCGGCCCGGCAGCAAAGGAGCCAATCGCAGTTCGTCAGCGTCCGAGGGTCCCGCTCTCTAGGCTCTCTCTGGTAAGAAAGTTAGTTCCTGCTCTTCCCTGGCCGTTTCCTGTAATCGTACAGTGTTGTGAGACGGAGAAAGCCATGTGTGTCGTTGCAAAGGTAAATTTAGCACCCCGAAATTATCACTGGGAGAGTCAGGGCAGTGGATATGATGGTTATTTTCAGGATTTTTTTAGCCGAAAATTAGACGCAGATCACGCGAAACAGCATTGCGGCCTAAGCCGTGTCTGAACGTTGTCGGGCAGTGGTTATTGTGGCACGTTGCTTTGGTTTGGTCCGGTTTGTTGATGAGGTCGGAGGAGTCCGCCGGACTGGATGCTCGGTGGGCAATGACAGAGAGGCGAGCCAACGCTCCCCAACGTGCGACGCGGCGGCTCGGCGGGGCAGCTTTGCCCGTCGAGACGCTGGTGTAGCGGGGCACATCTTGGTGGCGGTAGGAGCTAATGCTAGCCCTCGGGTTTATTCACACACACAGTGCGCGAGGGGCGAAGGGGAGCCGAGGCGAGCATCCTGCCCCTCCAGCATCACTACCCTCCTCATCCGACCCCGGCGACTCATCTCCTCCACACGCTTCCCCCCCCCCACCCCCGGCTACTCTACCACTGTTTATTCCCATTTATTCGCAGTTGTGGTTGTTTTTCTTCCCCCCCGCGCGCTCGCATCTCTCGTAACAAAATCCGAAACACCGCGTTGATGTGGATTTCTGGGACGCGAGTCGGATGCCGCTCTTAACCTTTGCGTTTGCGGACGATAGGGCAAAGTTGCACTTTGTTTTCGCGCTGGAAAGTGAGAACCGGGTGAGTCTGGGACTTCGATCGGCTTGTTGGCCGAGCCCAGGAGACGAGGGACCAGATGTTCCACGGCTAACTTTTGCTACACACACACACACACACACACACACACCTTCACCTTCGACAGGCAGACGGATGCTCTTTCTTATCTCTAAGCAATTCCAGCGACACAGTCAATGGGAGTTATAGAAAAAGGCGTAACAGGCAGGCTCCCCCGCTTGCTATGTGAAGTTACCTTTGCCTTCCAAAAGACGTGTGAGACGCACCAAATTTCAAGTTGTTTCAAGTTGTTCACCTGTGTTTGAGTGACCCCCCCCTCCCCTCTCTCTCCCTCTCTCTCCGTCACCAGCTGACGACGTAAAAGTTGAGACCAGCTGGACCGCGACGATTTGCCTTCCGCCTCGGAGCGCCCCCCACCGCCGTGCCCGTCTCCTCGCCTGGAGGGGGGCAGCATGGCCGACCCCATCATGGACCTCTTTGAGGACACGCCCCTGTTCAACCTGGACGCCCTGCCGGACGACCCCTTGACCCAGGGCTCCTCGGACCCGGTGGAGGAGGCCCTCAAGCTGGCCCTCGGACAGGTGGAGCCGCCCTCGGAGCCGGAGCTCGGCGTCGACGCCGGCCTTGACGTACCAGTAGCAGCCCCCGTCCCCGTCCCCGACCCCGTCCCCGTCCCCGTCCCCGTCCCCGTCCCGGCCCCCCTGCAGCCGCCGCTGCAAGTGGTGACGGCTCAGACCGTCTCCATCGCGGCGGCCCCCGGCGTGGCCCCGGCCCCCGCCGACACCGTACCTCAGATGCAGGCCCAGGCCGCCATACCTGTGGCCAGCTCCAGCGGCGTGCTGCTGAGCTCGCCCCTGACCGTCACCAGCTCGCCGGCCGCCGCCGCCGCCGCCGCCACGCCGCTCGCCCACATCACGCATCAGCTCACGCCGCAGCAGCTGGCCGCCATCACGCAGCAGGCCGGCGGCAAGATTGTGATTCTCAAAGGCCCCCAGGGCCAGGCCCAGGTGCTGCAGACTGTATCGGGGGCCACGGGCCAGGCCAGCGGGAAAGTCATCCGCGTCTTGTCCGGCACGCCCCTCAAGCCGGGCATGTCCATACTGCAGGGGGGCACAGTCCTGAACCAGGCCAGCCCGGGACAGGCCCAAGTCAAGGTGGGTGCTGCGGGGGTGCAGAGGCTCCTCCAGTCGCCCAACGGGCCAGTTAAACAGATGCTGCTGACTTCCGTGCCCCAACAGACGCAAGGCCAGACGGTTCAGGTGCAGATCCCAGCCCAAGCACAGGTGGCCCAAGGCCAGACTCAAGTCCAAGTGCAGCCCCAGGCCTCGCAGATCCAGGTACAGCCCCAAGGCCCGGCAGCTCAGATCCAGGGCCAGGTGCAGCTCCAACCTGCCATGCAGGCGCAAACCCAGGTAAGAAGCGCTAAGATCCTCCGCTCAGGGGTCGGCCTCTTTTCCCCCGAGCGCTGGCGTCGGCCTCACCCTGTGCTTGTCGACCGCAGGGCGGCGAAGCCAAGCGGATCACCCTGGTCCTCCAGCAGCCCCCCCAGGCCGGCTCGCCCGCGGGCCAGGCGGTGGCCGGGCAGCAGCAGCAGCAGGTCGCCCAGATCCAGCAGGTGCAGACGGCCCAAGGCGGGCAGCAGCAGCAGGCCCAGGCCCAGGCCCCGGCCAGGCTGGTGCTGGGTCAGCTCCCCGGGGGCAAGCTGGTGCTGCAGGGCAGCCAGCTCGCGGCCCTCACCCAGGCGCGGGCCGCGGGCCAGGCTGGAGGGCAGCCCAAAGTGCTCACCATTCAGCTGCAGGTGCAGCAGCAGCCCAACCAGCAGGGCGGAGTCAAGGTGGGGACGGCTCGCACTCTCGCTCCATGTCACCACGCTCGCTCTTGTTTCGACCGTTGTCTCGCCCGTCGTGAATCTCTCCCGGCTGCGTCATGCGGTCGTGAATGCGTCCGGACGCCCTCACGCATGCGAATCAGCGAGGCTGTCAAAAGGCCTCGAATGTCACTGACAAAAAAGCTCTCCGCCGTTCCTCATTAGTGTCAAGACCGTAGCCGCCCCGTCATACTAATGCCGCCTCCTTATTGGTAGCATGTAGGATGAGGCTGAAGGAGCAGCTCATCACGCTCTCTGCTCCGTGATCGCTGCTCCGACGTGCATCCAGATTGCAGCCTGGCCTTTGCATGTGTTCGAAACGGCCTCACCGGAGCTGCGTTTTCCGAAGAAGTGCCGAGCCTTAAACCCCGAGAGGGGAGACGAGGTCGGCGCGTGCGATGGGAAGCCTAACGAAACGCGCCCTGTCCCCTCTGACCCCCCCCCCCCCACAGTACCAGCTCGTGTCCGGGGCCGGCGGGGCCGGCAGCCCCCAGGTGCTGCAGATCTCCCAGGGCCAGGGTGGACAGAGAGTCGCCGTGCCTCTCAAAATGCTCCTGCAGCCACAGGTAACCTCCCGCGTACGCTGGCGGCACACGTGGCGGGCTTCAAAGGCTCTCCTCACCCCCCCTCCTCCTCCTCCTCACCCCCTCCTCCTCCTCCTCCCTCCCCCTCACAGACCAGCTCGACCTCGTCGGCCGGCGGCACCGTCTCGGTGGTGAAGGTGATCAGCACGTCGGCGGCGGGGCCCTCCTCCACCGCCACCACCACGTCCCCGTCCCCGCAGGCCATCCGCATCACCAAGGCCCCCGAGGGCCCCGGCGCGGCGCGGCGCAACCAGATCCTGTACAAGCAGGAGAAGGCCAACCGCATCGTGGCGGAGGCCATCGCCCGGGCCAAGGCCCGCGGCGAGAAGAACCTGCCCCGCGTCCTCAACCAGGACGAGCTGCCCGCCACGCACGCCTCGCCCGAGTCGGCGGGCTCCGCCGCCTCCGCCGCCAAGAAGAAGAGCGGCGGCGGCGGCGGCGGGGGGAGCAAGAAGAAGAGCCCCGTGGCCGGCGGGGCCGCAGCCAAGGCGGCGGGCGGGGACAAGAAGACGAAGGCCAAGGCCCCGGGGGGGACGGCCGGAGTGGCCGGATGCACCATCGTCACGGGAACCGGGAACAAAAGCAAGAGCAAGGCCAAGGCCAAGTAAGTGCCGGAGGGCGACTGTTGAATGCTCCGTGTTGGTTTGGAAGTGTGGCCTCGTAGCAGGGCGTCCATCGCCGCCCCCCTCCCCGAGCTCCTGCATCATCGCGTCTCCCCTCTCTCCGCAGCACCATTACCCTGGTGGGGGCGAAGAAACGGAAGAGGAACGCGTCCTCCGACCACTCCGACGGGGAGCTGAGTCCGGCCTCGCCCGCCGCCCTGGAGGACGACCTGATCACGGTATGGGCGCACACAGGCTGCTCCTCTCTCCTCCTCTCCCCTCCCCTCCCCTCCCCTCCTCTCCCCTCGTGTCCCGTCCCCCAATGTAACCGGCGCCTCTGTTTGGGCCAGAAGAGGCGCTCCAATCGCGTGGTGAAGCGCAAGAAGTACACGGAGGACCTGGACATCAAGATCACGGACGACGAGGACGAGCAGGAGGACGTGGACGTGACGACGGCGGCCGAGGCGCTGGCCTCCATCAGCTGCGGGACGGCCGCCCAGCTCAAGCAGGAGATGGGCCTGGACGCCGACGGCCACGCCAGCATGCAGTTCTTCGTGGTGGGTGGAGGCGGAGGGAGCCGCTCCTCCTGCTGGGGGGGGGAGGGGGGGGGGGGTCAGCCGTGCTGAGAGGTCTGCTTTCTCCTGTCTTCCAGGAAAACCCCAGCGAGGAAGATGCCGCCATCGTGGACAAGGTCCTGTCCATGCGGTTGACCAAGAAGGAGGTACGGTGATTCCTTTCTCTCCCCTTTTCCTCAAAACTCACGGAAACCTTTAAAAAAAACAAACCCCCCCCCCCGTCCCTCTGTCCCAGGTTTCTCCCGGCCAGTATACCAATGTGGAGGAATTCTTCGTGAAGTACAAGAACTAGTAAGTTTCGGGACGTTCATCTGCACCCCTGCGAGGCGGTCCCCCTGGCTCTGCTCCACAGCGGTGAGACTCCCCTCTCTCTCTCTCCCTATCTCTTCCTCCCGCAGCTCATACTTGCACTGCGAGTGGGCCAGCTTGGCGCAGCTCGAGAAGGACAAGAGGATCCATCAAAAAATCAAGAGGTTCAAGACCAAGCACGCACAGATGAGGCACCTGTTCCATGAGGTGAGGAGGAGGAGGAGGAGGAGGAGGCGGCACAAGCTGGAGCCAGGATGTGCTGTACAAACTCTGACCTGTCGCTCTGCAGGACGAGGAGCCTTTCAACCCGGACTACGTGGAGGTGGACAGGATCCTGGACGTGTCCCACAGCGTGGACAAGGACAACGGAGAGGTGAGAGGCCGCGCCATTATCGAGTTTCCCCCCCCCCCCACGGTGCCGTTTCCCCTGCAAATAACGCCTCGCTGTCCCCGCAGCCCGTCGTCTACTACCTGGTGAAGTGGTGCTCCCTGCCTTACGAAGACGCCACGTGGGAGCTGAAGGAGGACGTGGACGAGGGCAAAGTGGAGGAGTTCAGCAAAATCCAGAACCGGCAGCCTCGGCTCAAGAGGACGGTGAGCGGCGCGGCCGGGTGACCGTAGCTGGAGGAGGGAGGGGGGAGGAGGGAGGGGGAGGGTGGGAGTAAACGGAGGGCCGGAAGTGACCAGGCCTCCTTTGTCCACAGGTACGGCCCTCCGCCGGCTCGTGGAAGAAGCTGGAGGAGTCCAGAGAGTACAAGAACGGCAACACTCTGAGGGAGTACCAGCTGGAAGGAGTCAACTGGCTGCTCTTCAACTGGTACAACAGGTATTTACCCCGCACACACACACACACACACAGCACAGTGGAGGGAGGGAGGGAGGGCACTGTCAAACTGGTTTAGCCTTTCTCCTGCCATCATTATGTTCTCTGAGCGCCTCTCAAAGCATCTCGGACGCGGCTCCGTGTGGACCTCCCTGGCAAAGCTTGACTTGTCCCCGTCCCCCCTCCCCCCGCCCCCCAGGCAGAACTGCATCCTGGCGGACGAGATGGGCCTGGGCAAGACCATCCAGTCCATCACGCTGCTGTCGGAGGTGTACGCCGCCGGCCTGCAGGGCCCCTTCCTGGTCATCGCCCCGCTCTCCACCATCACCAACTGGGAGCGGGAGTTCTCCACCTGGACCGACATGAACGCCATCGTGTACCACGGCAGCCTGGCCAGCCGCCAGATGATCCAGCAGTACGAGATGTACTGCAAGGACGACAAGGTGAGGCCGCCGCCACGCGCCCCCCCCCCCCCGCCCCGCCGACGGAAGCGCGGCGTCTGTCAGGGGGGATGACTCCGGCCCCTCTCTCGCCTGCAGGAGCACTTGATCCCGGGCGCCTACAAGTTTGACGCCCTCATCACGACCTTCGAGATGGTGCTGTCGGACTGCCCCGAGCTGAGGGAGATCGCCTGGCGCTGCGTGATCATCGACGAGGCCCACCGCCTCAAGAACCGCAACTGCAAGCTGTTGGACAGCCTCAAGATGCTGGATCTGGTGAGCTCGCCCGCTCCTCGTCTCTCTCGCTCTTGCTCTCGCTCTCTCGCTCTCTTGCTCTCTCTCTCGCTCTCACTCTGTCTCACTCTCTCTGTCTCACTCATTCTCGCTTTCACTCTCTGTCTCACTCACTCTCGCTCTCTCTGTCTCACTTTCTCTCGCTTTCACTCTGTCTCACTCGCTCTCTCTCTCTCTCACTCTCGCTCTCTCTGTCTCACTCTCTCGCTTTCACTCTCTCTGTCTCACTCTTGCTCTCTCTGTCTCACTCTCTCTCGCTTTCACTCTGTCTCACTCGCTCTCACTCTCGATCTCTCTGTCTCTCTCTCTCTCTCTCTCTCTCTCTCGCTTTCACTCTCTCTGTCTCACTTGCTCTCTCTCACTCTCACTCTCTCTGTCTCGCTCTCACTCTCTCGCTCTCACTCTCTCTGTCTCACTCTCTCTGTCTCGCTCTCGCTCTCTCTCTTGCTCTCTCGCTCTCTCTCTCGCTCTCACTCTGTCTCTCTCACTCTCTGTCTCACTCTCTCGCTCTCACTCTCTCTGTCTCACTCTCGCTCTCACTCTCTCTCTTGCTCCCTCTCTCGCTCTCACTCTGTCTCTCTCTCACTCTGTCTCTCTCTCACTCTCTGTCTCACTCTGTCTCTCTCTCGCCCTCTGTCTCTCTCTCGCTCTCTGTCTCTCTCTCGCCCTCTGTCTCTCTCTCGCCCTCTGTCTCTCTCTCGCTCTCTGTCTCTCTCTGTCTCTGTCGCTCTCACTCTCTCACTCTCGCTTTCACTCTCTCTGTCTCACTCTTGCTCTCACTCTCTCGCTCTCACTCTCGCTCTCTCTCGCTCTCAATCTCTCTCGCTCTCACTCTGTCTCTCACTCTCTGTCTCTCTCTAACTCTGTCTCTCTCTCACTCTTCTCTCTCTCACTCTCTGTCTCTCTCTGTCTCTCTCTCGCTCTCACTCTGCCCCCCCCCCCCATGTCTGACCTCCTGCTTTTTGTCGCGCGGTTTCCCCCCAGGAGCACAAGGTGCTGTTGACCGGCACTCCCCTCCAGAACACCGTGGAGGAGCTCTTCAGCCTGCTCCACTTCCTGGAGCCTGCCCAGTTCCCCTCCGAGACAGAGTTCCTCAGGGAGTTCGGAGACCTCAAGACGGAGGAACAGGTCTGCGGAGACAGCCCCAAGACGCGTCTTCCCACACACACACACACAGCCATCTAACGGTTTCATTCGTGTCGGTAGCTCTAACCAAATGTGATGTCGGGGTGCTCAGGTTCAGAAGCTGCAGGCCATCCTGAAACCCATGATGCTACGGAGGCTGAAGGAAGACGTCGAGAAGAACCTGGCACCTAAGCAGGAGACCATCATTGAGGTCGGTCCCGCTCCGTGTTGTAACCGTAGCTCGTGCGGGGAGGTGGGCGCGAACCCGGGCGCCTTCCAGCCACCTCATCCCCCGGTCTGCTCCGGTCCCTCAGGTCGAGCTCACGGACGTCCAGAAGAAGTACTACCGGGCCATCCTGGAGAGGAACTTCAGCTTCCTCAGCTTGGGGGCAAACAGCAACAGCAACGTCCCCAACCTGCTCAACACCATGATGGAGCTGCGCAAGTGCTGCAACCACCCCTACCTCATCAACGGTAGCTCGCCTCAGCGCTCC
This sequence comes from Karalla daura, assembly GCA_029224185.1. Classification (NCBI taxonomy): domain Eukaryota; kingdom Metazoa; phylum Chordata; class Actinopteri; order Chaetodontiformes; family Leiognathidae; genus Karalla; species Karalla daura. The sequence continues at coordinate 22,493,846 of CM055197.1, forward strand.
AGGCTCACATCCTACTCGGCATTCGTTAGAGGAAGATTACGTTAAACCAGTGGTGGAATGCAACTCTAAAGCTCTGGCCAGGGCTAAGGCCAGAGCTTTCCAGATCAGTGCATTGTATATAATCTAGAGGAGGAGCTATAGGGTCAAATGAAACATACCAACGTATCTACGGATACTTTCCCTCTCAATGAACCCCCCCAGTAATCAACCTTTCAGCCTACTGCCCCCCCTACTAACATCAGAGCGCGTCCTCTCTCGTCTCGCCCTGGCCTAGGCGCGGAGGAGAAGATCATCGCGGAGCTGCGGGAGGTGTACGACCCGCTGGCCCCCGACTTCCATCTGCAGGCCCTGATCCGCTCCGCCGGCAAGCTGGTGCTACTGGACAAGCTGCTGCCCCGCCTCAAGGCCGGCGGCCACAAGGTGCTCATCTTCTCCCAGATGGTGCGCTGCTTGGACATCCTGGAGGACTACCTCATCAACAAGAGGTGAGGAGGAGGAGGAGGAGGGGGGGACTGTCATTAGGACGCTCTGATGCCATTCCTGTCTTCTGTGTCGTCCGCAGATACCTTTACGAGCGGATCGACGGCAGGGTGCGCGGGAACCTGCGGCAGGCCGCCATCGACCGCTTCAGCAAGCCCGACTCGGACCGCTTCGTCTTCCTGCTGTGCACGCGCGCCGGCGGCCTGGGCATCAACCTCACCGCCGCCGACACCTGCGTCATCTTCGACTCCGACTGGAACCCGCAGAACGACCTGCAGGCCCAGGCGCGCTGCCACCGCATCGGCCAGTCCAAGGCCGTCAAGGTCTACCGGCTCATCACCCGGAACTCCTACGAGAGGGAGATGCTGGACAAGGCCAGCCTGAAGCTGGGCCTGGACCGCGCCGTGCTGCAGAGCATGAGCGGCAACAAGGACAGCAGCGTCAACGGGGTAAGGGGGGGGGGGGCGGGGGTTGGGGCGCCCACGTGATGCTCCGAGACCTGTGGGTTCAATCCAGTGTGGTCCATCTGCTATAAATGGCTGTCCGTCCGTCCGGCCTCCGCCAGATCCAGCAGTTCTCCAAGAAGGAGATCGAGGACCTGCTGCGGAAGGGGGCCTACGCCGCCATCATGGACGAGAACGACGAGGGCAGCCGCTTCTGCGAGGAGGACATCGACCAGATCCTGCAGCGGCGCGCCACCACCATCACCATCGAGAGCGAGGGCAAGGGCTCCACCTTCTCCAAGGCCAGCTTCGTGGCGTCGGAGAACCGCAACGACATCGCCCTGGACGACCCCGAGTTCTGGCAGAAGTGGGCCAAGAAGGCCGACATCGACATGGACACGATCAACCGGAAGGTAGGAGCGGTGGGAGGGGGGAGGGGGGGAGGGGGAGGGGGGGGGGGGGGGGTGAACGCGCCCGGCGCCAACCGTCCCGACGTCCGTCCCCCCCGCAGAACACCCTGGTGATCGACACCCCCCGGGTGCGCAAGCAGACCCGGCAGTTCTCCAGCCTGCGGGGCGAGGGCGGCGGCCTGACCGACCTGGACAGCGACGAGGAGTACCCGCCGGCCAACGCCAGGCAGTCCCGCTCCTCCAGGCGGGCCGAGCGCCACAGCGGGGGCGGCTACGGCCGCACCGACTGCTTCCGGGTGGAGAAGCACCTGCTGGTTTACGGGTGCGTCCACCGCCGCCGGCTGCTCCCGTCCGTCCCGTGATCGCTCTGGCCGCTGGTCCTCAACCCGTCCTCTCCTCTCCTCCTCTCCTCTCCTCTCCTCTCGTCTCTCTCTCTCTCCGTCTCTCTCTCCGTCTCTCTCTCTCTCTGTCTCTCCCTCTCTCTCTGTCTCTCTCTCTCTGTCTCTCCTCTCTCTGTCTCTCTCTCCCTGCCTCTCCTCTCCTCTCTCTGTCTCTCTCTCTCTGCCTCTCCTCTCCTCTCTGTGTCTCTCTCTCTCTCTGTCTCTCTCTCTCTCTGCCTCTCCTCTCCTCTCTCTGTCTCTGTCTCTCTCTGTCTCTCTCTCTGTCTCTCTCTGTCTCTCTCTCTATCTCTGTCTCTCTCTGTCTCTCTCTCTCTGCCTCTCCTCCTCTCCTCTCCTCTCCTCTCCTCTCCGTCTCTCTCTCTCTCTCTGTCTCTCTCTCTCTCTGCCTCTCCTCTCCTCTCTCTGCCTCCCCTCTCCTCTCTGTCTCTCTCTCTCTCTCTGCCTCTCCTCTCCTCTCTGTCTCTCTCTCTCTGCCTCTCCTCTCCTCTCTCTGCCTCTCCTCTCCTCTCTGTCTCTCTCTCTCTCTCTGCCTCTCCTCTCCTCTCTCTGCCTCTCCTCTCCTCTCTGTCTCTCTCTCTCTCTCTGCCTCTCCTCTCCTCTCTGTCTCTCTCTCTCTGCCTCTCCTCTCCTCTCTCTGTCTCTCTCTCTGTCTCTCTGTCTCTCTCTCTTTCTATCTCTCTCTCTCTCTCTCTCTCTCTCTGTCTCTCTCTCTGCCTCTCCTCCCCTCTCCTCTCCTCTCCTCTCCTCTCCTCCCCTCCAGGTGGGGCCGCTGGCGGGACATCCTGTCCCACGCCCGGTGCAAGCGGCGCCTCAGCGAGCGCGACGTGGAGACCATCTGCCGGGTCATCCTGGTCTTCTGCCTGCTCCACTACCGCGGGGACGAGAACATCAAGAGCTTCATCTGGGAGCTCATCACCCCGCCGGAGAACGGCCGGGAGCCTCAAACACTACTGAACCACTCCGGTACGAGCACTGAGGACCGCGCCCCTCACCGCCCGGTTTTCCCCTCTCCGTCTCCGTCCGCTTTGAGCTCAGTCGCTCCGTCCCGCACTCAGGTCTGTCCATCCCCGTCCCGAGAGGAAGGAAGGGCAAGCGGGTGAAGGCCCAGAGCACGTTTGACATCCAGAAGGTGGAGTGGATCCACAAGTACAACCCCGACACGCTGCTCCTGGACGACAGCTACCGCAAACACCTCAAGCACCAGTGCAACAAGTGAGACCAATCGGCTGGGGCGCGTGCGTGCGTGCGTGCGTGTGTGTGTGTGTGTGTGTGTGTGTAGACATCCACGTTAAGACGCTCAAACCTCTCCCCCGTCCCCCCCAGGGTGTTGCTGAGGGTGCGCATGCTCTACTACCTGAAGCAGGAGGTGATCGGGGAGCACGCCGAGTCTGTCCTGAAAGGGGCCCACATCAGGTAAGGCACCCCGCCGTCCGTGGCCCCACATGGCCCCACATGGCCCCACATGGCCCCACACGGCCCCACACGGCCCCACACGGCCCCACACGGCCCCACACGGCCCCACATGGCCCCACACGGCCCCACACGGCCCCACACGGCCCCACATGGCCCCACACGGCCCCACACGGCCCCACACGGCCCCACACGGCCCCTCACGGCCCCTCACGGCCCCCTAGGCGAGTCATGTGCATGTGTGGCGCTCTCCTCCGCAGGGATGTCGACATCTGGATGCCGGAGATGGAGCAGCAGGAGGTGCCCGCGGGCTGGTGGGACGCGGAGGCCGACCGCTCCCTGCTGGCCGGCGTCTTCAAGCACGGTGGGCGCGGGGCGCCGTCCCCTGGGGAATCCTTCGTGGGCGTGGCTCGGGTGGCGGAGCGCTGACCCCCTGCGTGTGTGTGTGTGTGCGTGCGTGTGTGTGTGTGCATGTGTGCGCGCGCAGGCTATGAGATGTACACCACCATGCGTGCCGACCCCTGCCTCTGCTTCCTGGAGAGGGCCGGCCGGCCCGACGACAAGGCCATCGATGCCGAGCAGCACACCGGAGACGGGGAGCTGGGAGACGAGTGAGTGACCGACCCCTTCCAGTCCCGTTTCCCCTTCTCCTCGGTGGCTCAGCATCTGCTCCAGCCTCCCAGACGGTGAACCTGACCCCTCTCCCGCTCTCTCTATCTGTGCTGCACAGGGCTGAGTATGACAAGTACTCGGAGGACCCGGAGTTCAAGCCTGCGTCCAGACACACCAAAGATCTCTTTGAGGAGGTGAGAGCCTGCAGCCCTCGCCCTCGGGCGTTGCGTATCGTCTTGGCGACAGAGATGACTGAAGCCTGCGCTCTGCTCCCCCCCCCCCCCCCCCCCTTCCCTTGCCCTCCCCTCCCCCTCCCCTCCAGCCCGACTCCATGACCGTGGACGACGAGATCTCGGTGGAGGACAAGGCGCCGCCGCCGGTCCCCGAGAGCGTCTCCGGCCAGAGCGGCGGAGGCGGAGGAGGCGGAGGCGGGGGCGGAGGCGGAGGAGGCGGGGGCGGTGGCAGCAGCTGGCCGTCCAGCTCCTCGCTGACGGCGCGGCTGCGCCGCCTGGTCACGGCCTACCAGCGCAGCTACCGGCAGGAGCAGCTGAAGATGGAGGCCGAGGCCAAGGGCGACCGCCGGCGCCGGCGCTGCGAGCAGGCCAGCAAGCTGAAGGAGATCGCCCGGCAGGAGCGCCAGCAGAGGTACACGCCCCCTAACCCTAACCCTAACCCCCTCCCCACCCTCTCCGCCCCTCGGGGGAGCATCACACGCCACTGTGCTGACCGAGCCGGCCCCCGTGTCCCCCCCCCCCCCCGCCGTGTTCCAGGTGGACGCGGAGGGAGGAGTGCGACTTCTACCGCGTGGTCTCCACCTTCGGCGTGGAGAAGGTCAAGAGGGAGCCCGGGCCGCCCGACGGCGCCGAGGCCGAGTTCGACTGGAACCGCTTCCGCACCTTCGCCCGCCTGGACAAGAAGACGGACGAGAGCCTCAGCCGCTACTTCCGCTCCTTCGTGGCCATGTGCCGGAGGGTGTGCCACCTCCGCCCGGGCCGTGAAGGTAAGCGAGCGCTCCTCCGCACCCCCCCCCCCCACCCCCCCACCCCCACCCCATCCCCTCCCCCGACGCCGAACAACACACCGGCACATTGAGCTCTACCTTCTCCGCCTTCTCCGTGGGTGTGAATCAGGTCCACGCTCCCTCGAGCTCCTCTCTCTCTCCTCTTGGCCTCTCCCCGTCTTGTTTTCCATCTCCTCCTCCTCTTCCTCCCTCTCCTCCCCCACCACCCCTTCCTCTCCTTTTTATCTTTCGAGTTTTATTCTCCCGGGTTCCATCAACGCTGAGCTGGATCCAGGACCCCGTCCCCCTAACCGGCTCTTCTCACTGCGGTTCCTCCTGCCTTTCTACTCTGGACTGATTCAATTCATTGATCTATTTATATCCTGAACTGTTAGCCATCAGTACTGTTTTGCTTGTGTCCTCCTGTCCGTCCTGGATGAGGATCCCCTCTTCTGTCTCTCACCCTGAGGTTTCTCCCCTTTTTGTCCCCTGTCAGGGTTTTTCTTGGGAGTTGTTCCTCAGCCTTTGCGAGGGTCTAAGGACAGGGGTCTTTCCCTATGTACACATTGTTGCTCTCCTTGTAAAGTGCTCTGAGATAACACCTGTTATGATTTGCCATGAGTCGAGCTGAGCGTGTCCTCTCTCTCCTCCTCCCCCTCCTTCCCAGACCCGCCCGAGGCCTCCCAGACGGTGGCCCCCATCACGGAGGAGCGCGCCTCCCGCACGCTGTACCGGATCAGCCTGCTGCGGCGGCTGCGCGAGCGCGTGCTGCCCCACGCCGCCCTGGAGGAGCGGCTGCCCCTGGCGCCGCTCACCTCCGAGCTGCCGGCCTGGTGGAGCGTGCCCGAGCACGACCGGCAGCTGATGCTGGGCGCCTCGCTGCACGGCGTCAGCCGCACCGAGCTCTCCATCTTCGCCGACGCGCAGTTCGGCTTCGGCCGGGCGCGCGAGGAGTTCATCCTGAGCCAGCAGGCGCCCCCGCCCCCGCCCCCCGCCGCCGCCTCCCTCGCCCCCGCCGCAGGCCGTCACGCCGCTCGGCCAGCCGAGGGCGGCGGAGGAGGAGGTGGTGAAGGAGGAGGGGGCGGAGGACGACGCCCACCTGCTGGGGGGGCAGCTCGGCGTGCCGCTGCAGAGCACGCCGCTCGGCCACCACGGGGGGAAGGCGGGCGGCCAGGACTGGGGCGTGAAGAGGAGCCGGGGCAAAGCGGGAGGGGCCCGGAAGGCCGAGGGCGGCTCCGACTCCGACTCGGACTCCGACTCGGGCTCGTCGTCGTCCGAGCGCTCGGGCAGCAGCGACGACAGTGGCGAGAGCGAGGAGGAGGCGGAGGGAGGTGAGTTGGCAGCTCACGCAGAAAGGTGTCGGCGTCCCCTGAGGACGACGGCGGCAAAGCGATTGACTCCGCCTCTCCTCTCTCTCGAAGCTGCCATGAAGCTGTGTGACGTGGATGAGGATAATAGCTTACTGTCCATCCCCCCGACTCAGGACGGCATCCCCCCTCCTGACCCTCTCAGAGTGGACTGGCCCAAGGTATGTGATGCGCTCCGTGTTAAAGTCGGGCTCTCTCGCTCTCGCCCTCTTGCTCTCTCTCTCGCTCTCACTCTGTCGCACGCTTGCTCTCACTCTCGCTCTCTCTGTCTCACTCTCGCTCACTCTCTCTGTCTCACTCTTGCTTTCACTCTCTCGCTCTCACTTTCGCTCTCTGTCTCACTCTCTCGCTTTCACTCTGTCACTCTTGCTCTCACTCTCGTTCTCACTCTCTCTGTCTCACTCTCTCTCTCGCTCTCACTCTGTCTCACTCTCTCGCTCTCTCACACTCTCTCTCTCGCTCCCTCTCTCGCTCTCTCTCTCTTGCTCTCAATCTCTCGCTCTCAATCTCGCTCACTCTCACTCTGTCTCTCTCTCACTCTCTGTCTCTCTCTCGCTCTCTGTCTCTCTCTGTCTCTCTCTCGCTCTCTGTCTCTCTCTGTCTCTCTCTCGCTTTCACTCTCTCTGTCTCACTCTCGCTCTCAATCTCACTCTCTCGCTCTCTCTGTCTCACTCTCGCTCTCTGTCTCACTCTCGCTCTCACTCTGTCTAACTCTCTCTGTCTCGCTCTCACTCTGTCTCACTCTCGTTCTCTCTCTCGCTCTCACTCTCGCTCCCTCTCTCTCGCGCTCTCTCTCGCTCTCAATCTCTCTCGCTCTCACTCTGTCTCTCTCACTCTCTGTCTCTCTCACTCTCTGTCTCTCTCTCACTCTCTGTCTCTCTCTCACTCTCTGTCTCTCTCTCACTCTCTGTCTCTCTCTCACTCTGTCTCTCTCACCCTCTGTCTCTCTCTGTCTCTCTCGCTCTCTCTCTCTCTCTGTGTCTCTGTCTCTCTCTCTCTCGCTCTCTCTCTCTCTCTCTGTCTCTCTGGCCGCTCTGACTGAAACGTGCCGTTGTTTCCCCTCTCAGGACCGCGTGCTGATCAACCGTCTGGACAACCTGTGCACGCTGGTGCTGTCCGGTCAGTGGCCGTCCGGCCGGCGCTACGTCTCTGAGGCTCACCTCAACCCCAGCTCAGAGCTGGTGCCCGACGAGATGGCCTACACGCGCATGATCCGCAAACCCATGGGCATGCTGGCTGGCCCCGGGGCCGACGGAGAGGACGGAGAATTCACCGTCAAGCTCCTCAAGGTGGGTGTGCAACTCGAGGTGCAGGTGCCCGTCCCTGGGAGTCTAGGTGAATCTGTGGTAAAGATGCAAAGCACACACACAAAGTTAACGCCCGTCCTCTGTGCTCTCCAGGAGGAGGGGCTGAAGCTAACCTTCTCCAAACAGGCCCTGATGCCCAACGGCTCCGCAGGAGAGAGCAGCGGCCGCAAGAAACGCAAGGACCAAGAGGTACGGACGCCTCCATGTTCCCCTCGCCCGCTGGAGGAGCATCGGCAGCGGCTGCTTGACTTTGTGCTTGTCTCCGCCTCCAGCAGTTCTGTGACTCGGACGGACTCCTCGACCCGCTGGAACTCACGCCTCGACGCCGGGACCCTCCCACCTGGCTGAAGGAGAACCCAGACTACGAGGTGGAGGGGGACATGTTGGAGGTAGAGCCGCGGCGCCTCTCGTTTGTAGACTGTCCCCCTGCCGGCGGGTCGCGCTTCTAACCAGAGCCCGGTCTTTTGTGCCCCCTCTCAGCTGCTTGTGAACAGGAGCAAGAGGAAGAGGCGGAGGAGGGCGGACAAAGCCCTGACGGGCAGCGAAAAGGTCAAAGTCATTAACGTGAGAACGGGAAAGAAGGTGAGGCTTGCAGCCCAGTGATGCCACGCCCCTGGCTGGCCGGGCCGGGTGGATGTCTCTAACAGCCGGACTTGTCCCCTCCCCAGGTCGGAGCCGCCTTCTGCCCCATGCTGCAAGACCTGAGGGAGTACCTGGAGGAGAACCCAGACAACGCCGTGGCCCCCGACTGGTCCGAAACCGTTAGGAATTCCGTAAGTGCCCCGCCCCACACACGCCTGCCCCCTGGCGGCCTCTCCATCTGTGGTGACGTGTGACGATTCCCCCATGCAGGGCTTCCTGCCCGAGGCCTTCTTCCACCGCCTGCTGAACGAGCACTCGGACATCCCCAAGAAGAGCAAGCGCCGCCACCACCACCACCACCATCACCACCACCACCACCACCACCAGCACCACCAACACCACCAACACCAACACACTCCCCAGCCCGCCCCCGAGGACCCGCTCCTGGACGGCATGATGGAGGAGGAGGAGGAAGAGGAGGAGGAGGAGGAGGAGGAGGAGACCCTGGTCTCCGACGGGGCCTACATGATGGACGAGGAGGAGCTGGAGGCCTCCCACCACTTCGTCACCAGTCCGGACTTTGACGTGAAAATCGAGGGCGGCGACAGCCTCTCCCAAGATGACTATGACAGCTCGGACCAGGAGGCGCTCATGGACGACGTCATCCTCGCACAGAAGGACTCGGACTCCTCGTCGAGCTCCGAGGATTGACTGAGCCCCCCCCCCCCCCCCTCCGAACCCGCTGGACGTCGTCCCCGTCTCCACAATGAATCATGTTATCGCTCCTCATTTATTATTTTTTTTCCATGCTATGTATCAAATTATGAATTTGTGTTTTTTTTCTTTTTTTTTCCGTTGCTACTTTTATTCACGTACTTGACCTAGGGATTTCTTTTTGTTTTCGTTCGTTTTCCCCACGATCACAGCTGTCCCGACGTTGCCTCCTCGACCCGCCTCCCTGACCGCCCGACAAACTGGCCAAAAGCTGAGCTTTCTTAACTCCTCGTCCCCCCCCCCCCCCCCCCCCTCGTCCTCGCCAGCCCATTCCTTCCCGTCACATTCCCAAACCATGACCAAAAGGGGATCCCTGTTGTACAGACACCCCTTTTCTTACCCGAGAACCTCAACGCTGGTCCACTAGCACTACATGAAACTGGACATGTGTACTGAGCAGAGCCTGGATCCAGATCCCCCCCCCTCTCCCCCCCTCTCCCTCCCCCCTCCACCTCGTTTGGTCGTATCTCATGCAGCCAAACGGGTGTGTGTGTGTGAACTCCCAGGGGATCCAGTGCGTGGATGTACGTTTTTGTTTTCACTCCGTGGGAGGGGTGGGGCTGAGGGGGTGGAGGGGGAGGGGCAAAGTGGCATATTAGTTACTGAAGCAGCGCTAGGAGGATGTGGGTGTATTGTACAACGTAGAGCTGGTCAATTGTGTACCACGGTGCAAAACTGACAGCGACGAGTTACTATTCTTGTTATGATCTGAGTGTATCTGTGAAATGAATTACAGCAATCTACAGTGAAAGCCAGCTTGCGTGCGTTATTGTGACCTCGGTGGAGCGGGAGCAATAAGGGGTGGGTGGGGGGGGGGGGGGTCTGGTGTCCAGGAGAGATCGTGATCACTTCTATCCAATGACAGCAGATGGTAATACACAACAGCCTAAGTTATTCAGACCGATGTAGCTATACAGGTCAGCAGGACCGCAGAAAATGACTCGACCGGCGTCGATCTCTGACATGAGTATCACATTGTGGTTTCATTACGCCGCTACACCGTTTGGAGCGCCTTGGGCGCCATCGGCCGTGACCGGTTGTGTCCGAGATGTGCCGAGTGCTCATTTCTGATTGGGGAAACGCGAGACGACGCAAACACGGGGAGGCGGGACTGTTCGATCCTCAGCCGCGCTCGAGATTCATGTCGGCGCTGCGAGAAGGCAGAAAGAGAACTGCGGACGCAATGCAAATCCCCGCTGCTGTATGACGACCAAGGTGTTCAAAGGAAAATAAAGCTTCTTCGTGTCAGATGTCATCGGTTGCGTGTCAGAGCGTCGGTACGAACCTGCCACTGAGTTCATATAAAGCATCGGCAAAGGAAATTTCCAAAAGGAAAAGTTTTAAGAAGTGATATCAACTTGAATATTAGGCCGTAAAGTTTAGATGTGTCCATCCGTGTATTGTCTTACATATATTATCTTATCTGCTTTTCTACCCACCGGTGGGTAGATGGCAGTCAGGAACAGGTTGGATGCTAGGTCTGGGTTCATTGTTTGAAGATGGTAGGATTTCGCTTGATTGTTGAAGTAGAAACAAGGTGCCCTTTTTTTATTTTCCCTCTTTATTTCAAAGGGAGGCGTACATTGTGTTAAGTCATTCAATGCAAAGCACATGATTTGGAGGTCAGAAATGGTGTGAAAATAACTATAAAGGGAAATATTTTAAAACATCTAGATGAATAAAACTACGATTCAAGACTCCATTCCCAATCCGAGGTCGCGCAGACGTCTCCCGGTGCTGCCTTCAGGGACCCGTTCCACCGTCACGGTAAAAACGTGCAACCTCCAAGGTGCGCCAGCTTCACTTTAGATTCCTAAAGAAAACACGCACGTCGACGTTAGATATTGGTCTATGGGTTAAACACGCTCTCTGCCTCGGGTCCAGCAGTACGGGCGATCTTTTCCTCCGGCGTGGACAACCCAACGCAGCCGCGTCTCTGGGTTTTCCCCACGGGCCGTGAACGCACCACCGTCGCTGTGGAACGCACCGTGGTGTTTTGTGGTGCCGCAGCAAATGAATGGGACTGCGCCGGGCCGCTGCGAAGCTTTGCGTCTGCGGGGGCCCGCTTGTGGAAACGGTGGTTTTTAATCAGATTTGATCAAAGCCAAACATTGCCCCACAGCTCCAGCACATGGCCCCGGGGCTAAGGTAGCTTAGCATCGGCTCGGGACCGTAACGGCGAACTGCCGTTATTAGCCACAGTTAGCCGGCTAGTTAGCCGCAAGCCTGCTCGCCCGACGGTTATGGGGATTGGAAAAGCACGGTTCCGGCCGACTGCGTACTTGGTTTGAAATCGTTTCAAATATGGATCTGAATTTCTACTCGGAGCTGCCAGAGGGCTGTGCTCCGAACGCAGACTCCGAGTTTTTGGACTCGGAGGCTTATGGAGAATACTCAGAGAGCAAGGCAAGTCGCACAATGTGGAGCAGTCTTTCTAACTTGCCGTTCGGAGTTGTTCTTGAGCTGAATGTGAGTGTGAATGCTTCAGTTTGCAGAAGGCGGCGACAGCTACCTCTCCATCAATGTGTCCGGCCACCCTTTCCTGTCCTCTGAGGTGAGAGACTCTAAACCACAACATCACCACCATCATCATCATGGCTGTTTACCCCAGCACTTCGAATCCACTGAGCACCGCTGGCTCTGTCCCTCCACACAGCAAACCTTCCACACCCCCAGTCTCGGGGATGAGGTGTTCGAGATCCCCCCCATCTCCCTGGACCCAGACCCCACCCTCAGCATGTCCGCTCCGGGCTCCCAGTTCGAGCTGGCGGACAGCTCCGACGGCACACTGTCGGCTCCCCGCAGCCTGGTCAGCAACCTGGTGGCGGAGACCAACGACCCCTCCTTCGCCTCCACCTTCGTGACCTCTGGCCCCCAAGGCCTGGAGCAGCTCCACCTGGGGCCCATGGGCCAGGCTGGAGGCGGGGGGGCCCTGCTCAGCTCCTCGGCTCTGGTCAGACCCGCTCGTCTCTTCCTGAAAAAGAGTGAAATAACGTGGCACTGATGTGGCCCTCCGCGGTGTTCTCACGCTGGCCTCCCCCTCCCCTCCCCTCCTGCAGGAGATGGGCGGCTCCAACGGGTCACACTTCGGCAGCTCGTCCCCGATGACCATCGACATCCAGCTGGGCGACATGGGTCACGGCCTGTTGGGGGGCGCACACCTGGCCTCCATCGGCCAATCCGAGCTGGCCGGTGGCATGGGGGGTGTGAACCCTGGGCACCACTCCCAGGGTCCCGAGCAGCCCCCGTCTGCAACACTGTCGCCGGCCGGCTCCCTGCAGGATGAGGACATGGACAACTTCAAGGTGAGGGGCCACCGCCTCCGTTGCCCGGGACGCATCGGCGGCGCGCGCGTGTTTCAGACGCCGCGGCTCACGCAGCTGCTTCTGAGTGACGCGTGTCAGGGCGGGAAACGACTTAAACAGTACAACTGGCGCGCGACCGCGGGGCCGCTATACGACGTTTACATGAACATTAGATATAACGCAAGTTAACGGCGTAGGGGCTCGCGCGCCGCCTCGCGCTCTCCGTCCCGCTCCGGTGTGAACGGAGGGGGGACGGTGGTGGGCGCCATGTTTGTTTACCGGCCACAGTCGCGCTCAGTGGCCGAGAACGCTACCAAGTCGGGACAGGTCTTGAAAGTGACAGGTTGCCCGCAACGTACCCACACAAAATATGCAGGGCAGTGGTGCGTTATTAAAAAAATATATATATATTATCGTGACCGGTTGTGAAATATTAGTCTGTTCAGCAATTTCCCGTTTATCTGTCCAGTTTCATACATCCTCTCCCCCCTCTCTCCTACTTTTCCTGCCGCTGCTCAGAGGAGCGTGCTGGTAGACTCCCCCTTGTCTCTCACCCCCTCTTCCTCCTCCTCCTCCGTCCTCTCCCACGTCTCGTCGCTCCACCCTCACGCCCCGTCCTTGGCGGCAGCTTCGGGCCGGGGCCGGGGAAAGCCGCCGGCTTCCGCGGCCGGGGCGGCCCGGCCGGCCGGAGACGAGAGGAAAGACCCCAACGAGCCCCAGAAGCCCGTCTCCGCCTACGCCCTGTTCTTCAGGGACACGCAGGCGGCCATCAAGGGCCAGAACCCCAACGCAACGTTCGGGGAGGTGTCCAAGATCGTGGTGTCCATGTGGGACAGCCTGGCCGACGAACAGAAACAGGTAGGGTGGACCCTGTGTTCGTACAGCGTGCAGACGCGTCTCCTCCGTCTCAAACCGTGTTGCTCTGCTTTGTCTCCGCTCTTATTCTTCCTCCAGGTTTACAAGAGAAATACGGAGTTAGCCAAAAGGGATTATTTGAAGGCGCTGGCCGTGTACAGAGCCAACCAGCTCTCACAGGTAACACCGTGGTTTCCACCGGGGCTGCACAGTATTGGGGGAGGCACGCCGTATACCGTTCTTCATCAAACGGCGATGGAGGACGCTCCGCTGGCATCCACCCCGCGTGCGCATAGAAGGGTTTGTTGCAGAGACGTCCAGCGTGGGATCGGGCACCCGGCTTTGCCCGAGGAGCATACGGAGGCAACGCGGAATAGTAGCTCTGAATGGCCACGTCGCTTGGGCTGGTAGCTCAGGTTTACGAAAGGGAACACCTGGTTCGCGTTTTTAAAAAGGGCCTCTCTGCCCAGGACAGATAGGCCTCTCCCCTGTGGTCCCTAAAGCGCCTTTACCATAAACATTTATGCCGTCGTATCCGAAGTCCGTGTCTGACAGCCCATATGGTGTTGCGCATTTGTTCATGTGATAGTAAAGACAGTAAAGTGTTGTTGTAAAGCATGTAGCTCTCGTGGGAAGAGGACACCTAGATCTTGGGGAGAAAAAGACTGTATGTTTGGAGCAGTTGGTCAGGGGACTGATCTGGCTTAGGTCCTCTCCAGGCAGGCCCGGGTGCCCGTTGAATGCAATAAACTCTTCTCTAAAACTTCGGCGCAAGGAAGACGAGGGTCGGCGGAGCGTCCCTCATCATCCCCGATGTCATCGCTGTCTGGGAAACGACAGCGTCCGCATGCAACTTCAGATACGACATATTTCGAGACTACACGGAGTCCATGCATGTTTGCGGTTGTGACAAAAATAGCAGTTCCTCTTCTGTGCGCTTCCGACAACATAACCCTAGCAGTACGACAGCTTCATGAAGCGCGGGAGCAGGAACCTGTCAGGCAGCCATCTTTCCTGAAGCATCCTTCGAACGTCCGAGACGGGACGATTCTCCCGCAGCGAGCAAACCAAAGGGAAGGACCTCGAGCTCGAGCATGATCCATGCAGTCGAGTAAAACTCCTCTATCAGCGTCAACAGATCAGAATATGACGACAAACAAGTGGAGAAACGGCTGTGCGTAGAGCTGCGTCCCACTGCTGTCCTTCAGCGGCGTGTGCTTCAATGGCGTGCATCGATGGCGTTCTGAGTCTCGACATCCTATCACCGCGTCCTTGTTCGCGGCCTCCCAGTCTGCGTCTCTAGTCCGTCTGAGCGTCTGAATCCCCGCACAACACCGGGACACGTCGTTCTGGGGAAGAGGGGGAGAGGAAAGCAAACGCCGGTGTCTTCGCAAGAACAACAGATGCAAACTGAAACGACGAATGCAGATCGGCGTCCTCGTGTGAGAACCTGAAATCGTACCGTCACATTTTCCATTTCCCCCCTTTTTAATCCTAACACGCCATAGTAAAAACTACTAAATAAGTGCAATAACGACAATAAATGTCGAGGCACCAACCGTTCACCTTCTGCGGCTGCTTCCTCCCCGCCTATCGTCCGCGTCTGGCCTGCACGGTGACGTGGCCTCCAGACATCACAGTCCCAATCTAGACCAACCCTGCGGTTTGTTCAACAGGGACGAAGTTGAAGGTGGTGAAGGAGACTCCGCTGACACCGTCTTACTTGCATAAGCTCATAAGCATCGGATCGAGCGCCGCAATTTGCCTGGAGGGGTTACCAAGCCCATACGAGTCCTCCGAATAACCGCTCGAAATGCCCACTTCTTCTAGGCTGGTAGTTTTGATGAGTCTGAGGTAAACATCTGGCGCCTGTTTCTAAACCAGGGCCCCTTGCCTCAAGACGGATAGGCATCCTCTTTGATAGCATTTAGTCCCTTTAACCGAAGCCTTTTGACCTCAGCAAAGACAACAGACTTGACAATACCTCCATGAGCAAACCCGTGAAATCATTCCGTATGTAACTTCAGATTCTACATACCCCCCCCCCCCCCCCTTGAGTCTACAGTCTTGAAAAGTAAGAGAACACACATGTTTGCAGTTATGGCAAAAATGGCATAAACCAGCCAGCCAGCCAGCCATCTTTCCTGATTTCCTCATGCAAGCAAGACAGGCAAATTCTCACACAGCCCTGCTACTAACTCTGAATCAGCACTGCTCCCCAGCGGTCCTCATTTCTCCTGCAGCCAAGCATTCACAGAGCTTCCAGCTCCTTCCAGGCAGCCAAACACGTGCCTTATGTGTTTCGGTCCAGCTATGACACAAGTCAGATTATCAGACCTTCTGATTGGCTAAATGCATTGACATCACAGTTTCGGTCTCTGTGGTTCACGTATTGTGCGTGTTGATATGGCGATGACAGTTCATTTTAGATACATATTGTGCAGCCCTAGCCTCCACAACAGATTTATCTGAAGCTCTGCGGTTTCTATGACTGTTGTAACTGTTCTATCTTCATCTCAGCCTGCAGCTGAGGAGGCTTCATCATCTCCAGTGGTCAAGTCGAGCACCCCTCCCCTCTGCCCAGCGGCCAGCCACGGCGACCTGGAGGAGAAGAGCCGCACCAGCCTGTGCGCCCCCAGCATCGTCCTGGGTGTCCCCGAGGTGACCACACGCTCCCGGGCAGGCGCAGCCAAGCCGCTGGCCCCAGCCAAGGCCCCGGCCCCGGGCCCGACCCTGGCCCCGGCCCCGGCCCCGGCCCAGAGCCTCACCAAGCTCATCATCGCCAAGCACCTACTGCAGGGAGGGGGGCAGCTGCTCACCGTGCTGCCCGCGGGGGCCCGGGCCCTGCAGCCCGGGCCGGGGGCGCCCCGCCAGCCGCCCCCCCTGCAGCAGATGCAGAGTGTGCCGCCCCTGCCCCGGCTCCAGCAGATGGTGCCCCCTCCTCTCCAGGCCAAGCCCCGCGAAGGCGGCGCCCCGCCAGGGCTCCCCATGGCCATCACCGTCACGCCTCCTCTCCAGATCAAGATCATCCCCACCTCCCTGCAGGCCAAAGACGTCCTGCCCATCATAGTGCCCAGCCCAGCAGCGGCCGGGGCCGCGGCCGGGGCCCCGCCCACTCTGCTGCTGCAGGAGGCGAAACCCGCCGGCCCGCCACAGGGGGACGCCGTGCCGTCGGAACAGGTCACTGTCCCTCACTTCTTGTTCTGAGATCCGTCCATCCACGTGACATTCACTTTCATTTTCTGTGCTCCGACCTCGTTTTAGAGTGGTTTCAGTTCAACTATAATCTGCGCCATTCGAGTGCCCAAGCTTTTCCCAATGTTCCCCTCCCCTTTACGCCTCTGTCCTCCAGTCTCGGAGATGTGATGCTGTTCAGTTTAACAATCAGTCAGTCTCAGTTGGATGTTATCGGGGGTTAGTGTCAGTACCTCGGGGAAAGGACCCCCCGAGAGCCACATTACAAGTAAAGCACTAGCTAATCCAAGCCCAGACTACAAGCACGGGCTGCGAAAGCTATGGCTGTAAGTGGGGGGAATCCCCGTGGAAACTGAAAGAGAGACAGGACTGACTCCGAGTCATGCGATCTTATCGGACTGTGAGAAGTAGACGCACACTAGCTTTGTTCAGCGACCACTACCCCCCCCCCCCCCCCCCCCCCCCACCTTACCCCCCAAACCCAAACAGTGGCTTCACACGAGACCATCCTTCATCCTTTATCTCATCTGCTCTGTATCTCAGTGGCGACTCACGCCAACTCTACACCACCCACCCTCTAGCATCCAAAGCCCTACATTCTGATGTTGTCCACCTGTGCGGGGAACTTCCGGCCCTGTCCCTGACCGAGCGCTCTGTTTCAGGATGGGATGGAGGCCGGGGAGTGCGCTGGGCCCGCCGCCCCCGGCAGCGTGTGCGCGAGGGCGGGCTGCAACAAGCCGGCCGTGGACAGCGACGACTGGGACAGGGAGTACTGCAGCAACGAGTGCGTGGCCCACCACTGCAGGTGCGTGCAGCGCCCGCTTCCCCGCCCGTGCACCTGCTCGCACGCCCGAGAGAGCCCCACACACACACACACACCCACACACACACACCCACGTCCTGTTTTTTCTCTCTCTCTCTCTTCCCAGGGACATCTTCATGGCGTGGTGCTCCATCCGGGGCCAGAGCATGGCAGCGGTCAAATAGAGAGGGGACGTGGACACGCCGGGGCCCGGACACGCTCCCCCGCGTTTTTTTTGGCACGTGGACATGCTAATGGGCCCCGAGGCCTCAGGGCCCCAAGGCCTCACGGCCCCAAGGCCTCACCGTTCAGTTCCGCGTGGAGGTACTTCCAGGCAGCTAGGCAAACGATCAAACAGACACCCAAGTATTTCAAGCACTCCACGCCTCGGGTTCCCGCTGGTTCACGGCATCCTGCTGGAGGAGATGAGGACGTTTTCAGTTGCTCTTTTTATCGTTTTTTTCCTTTTCTTTTTTAGCAGAACGAATAGTCTGAAACCCAGTTCCCGTGGTATTAGTGCCGCGGCGCTACGGTGGCCCTTGGGGCTCAAGCCTCGCCCCCTCGGACCTCTCAGAAAATGCCGGACTGGCCATCCCTCCGCGGACGAGCCGAATCCAAGTGGCTCAGAATCCGAAGTCCTCAGCGCTCGGCCTTTCTCTGTCCTTCCCTTCCATGTAACTCGGTCTGACCCGAGAGCTGGCCGGCGGTGCTCCGTTTGCTGACCTCCGAACGCTTTCAAAAACAAAATCTGACGATGTTTTGTGTTTGCCTTACGGAGCAAAGGCTCCACCGATTCCCTCGATCGATCCTTTAAAAGAGACGAGAATGTCGTCTGGCAGACTCGGGGGTCAGGCCTCCTCGTGTTTTCGTCCGGCTTAACGTCTTCACCTGTCGATCCGGTGAGATACTGAACGTTTTGGTTGGTGGGGGTGAAAAAAAGAAATCTCTTCTCTCCACATTTATCACATTGTGAGGTTTGTATTGGTAAAGAAATCGCTTCCACCATGTTGAGTTGAACACGGCCGATTCCTTGTTTTATACCTGAAGTGTCAAATAAAACCTGTTTTTTGTCTTTTTTTTTACTCTTTCGCGATGCATCTCTGTCACGTTCTCTGAACACGAGTCCAGCCGGACCCGCGCCAGCGTCACCCGGTCAAACGGTCGTTTCACAGAGTTCTCAATCCGGGGGTCAAACGACCCCCCCCCCCCCCCCCGTCCTGTGTGGCCGCCCCCCTGAGGGCTGGCCGTGTCCTCATCGAACCGGAGACAGACCACCTTCTCCCTGACGTTCACCTCCCTCCAGAAACCACGACTCGTTGAGCCCAATGCAAACTTCTCTCGGCTGGGCTCGACCCCACGGAGAGGCTGTTGTGATGTGGCTGGTGGGGGAGCCCAGGGTCTAGCCTCTGCTGGGGTCATCAGCATAACCATCGAGACTATCTGGCTGTTGCTAGGAGCTTTTAGGGTTACTGGAGGCCTGCTGTTTATGACTGAGCCCAGCTTCAGATGGGCGCTGGACCCATCTGAAGGTGAGGGGCCGGTTCCTTGTTCCGTCAGAGGGGAGAACACGCTTTAAAGGAAAGTCCCAGAGAGGCAGACGGGGTGGACATGCCACACGCGCTCACTGTAGAGGTAGAGAGAGAGAGAGGTAGAGAGAGGTAGAGAGAGAGTCAGTCAGTCAGTCAGTCCCTCCGTCCCTCCCTCGTGGCACCTGTAGCTCACTCTTCCTCCCCTGGGCTTCCAGCGCAGGCTCTGGGGCTGCCTCCCATCTGCTCGACTGGACTGGAGGCGCAGTCCCGGCACTATCGATATCATATACCATACCTGATGGGGCAAGGCCTGCCCAGATGAGGGGCGGGGCCCACCAGGAGGGGGGGGGGGACGCAACATTCCCACCCTCACGTGTCTCTTGAGACTCAGCAGCCATTCTGTCATCATGGGAAAGCCACACTCGTACTTAAGAGTACTTAGTACCTGAGACAGTCTCATGTGTTGAGGGTTCGTGTGACAAGGAAAAACAAAAAATCAGCGAGTTCTGTGAGACGAAAACATCTTTTTTATTATACAAGAGCAAAAGCTTAACAAGTGGTGGAACTTCAACAAGATAGACGCGCATATTTCTCTAATTTTAACATACCTACGTGTGGGAGTATAAAAAAATAAAGAATATTCAAAGGGGTAACTTGAGGTCGCGTCTGTCCGTCGACAGCCGCAGTTTACATTCCAGTGTAGAGCGCGTAACGAAACCATCAAGGTGGCACAGTCACCTGAACGTCTCGACTCGCTAAAGACATAGAAAAAAAAGAAAGAAGGAAAAGAATATACGTGGGAAAACGAAGCAGGAATAAGCTTCGATGCGGGATGTGCAACCAGGGACGAAGCAGCCGGGCTGGACCGGACTGGACTGAATCAGGAAATGAAGACGTTTAGCGAAGAGTGGCTTTGAATGAACTTACAAAACTGACCAAGAAGTGTCAACATGAATCTGACAAACGTCAATGGCACCTGGCCTCCTCTGTGACATACCTTGTTATGAACCCACTGTCGTTTCCCCATTCGTGACCACAACGTGCCCTCCGTGTTCCTCAAACCAACCGGTGATGGACGATGGGCAAACTACATACCAAAATAGCTCGACCGCACTTAGCTTACGCCTACCGTTCTCAAAGGAACTCTCGACATGGGGGGGGGGAACAAAAACTCGGGGACAGTTTCTAGTGATGAACATCGACTTTCATCAACGTTCCAAACGAACGAGCCGCGACTCTTGCCAGTCGTTTTCCCCTGCAGGCCGGTCAAGTCCTATTCTCACGCCTCTCCGGTAGAGATCTTGTTCGGACCGGGGCGATTCAAAACGGCTTGGAGGTGAGGGGTTTCGCTATAAATCAACTGACAAAATCATCTAGGTGGATGAACACAAATATAAAGTCGTACTGAAACACTGCTTAAACATATTAAACATAACAGAACGGGACTGAATTGAGACGGAACGCGATTCTTCTACATACGTTTTTGCCCTTTTTATGTTGACTCCCTTTTTAAAAAGGTCTGCTTTGCTTTGCACCAAAGCCCCCCCCCACCAACCCCGGCACGTCCGTCCCACTCGGAAACTGTGCGAGGAGGAGGAGGAGGACTTCCATGCGGAGGGGGCATGTTCTTCCCAGGCAGCGTGGAGGGGGGGGGGGGCACAAAACGGAAACGGACCGCGGGCAGAAAGAGTAGAAAACGGAGCCTCCGCCCATTGTCTTTGGGTCTTTCGCTTCAGTCTCAGACGGACAGCCGTGAAGGCCTGAGGTAGAGGTGGGGGGGGGGGGACGACGGGACGGGCCTCGGCCGCCGCCACTACAGCCCGGCGATGGTCCGGAACGACGGCGCGAAGAAGTCGCACGCGTGCTTCTGCAGGTTGCGCATGATGCGGAAGGACTTGCCGCACGTGGGGCAGCCGAAGGGCTTCTCGCCGGTGTGGAACCTCAGGTGGGCCTTCAGGTTGTCGCGCAGGCGGAAGCTCTTGCCGCACTGGGCGCAGGCGTGCGGCCTCTCGCCGCTGTGGAAGCGCGCGTGGCGCCGCAGGCTCTTCCTCAGGGCGAAGGCCTTGGGGCAGGCCGGGCAGGCGTAGGGCCTCTCGCCGGTGTGGAAGCGGGCGTGGCGCCGCAGGACCTTGCGCCGCCGGAACGTCTTCTTGCAGACGGCGCAGGCGTAGCCGGGGCGGGCCGGGGGCCGCAGCCGCCACACGCCCTGGCCGCAGGGGGCGTAGCAGCACGGCCGGTGGCCCGTGTGGGGGCCCTGGTGCCGCCGGACGTCCTTGGCCAGGGGGGCGCAGGCCGCCCCGGCCGCGGCCCGGCCCTCGGGCCTGGGCCCAAAAAGGGGCGGAGCCACCAGGTCCACCAGCTGCACCGAGCAGCGCCGCAGCAGCTTGTCGTCGCGAGGGGCCGGCGGCACCTCCGGCCGGCTCCGTGGCCGGCCTCTCGGGCGGGGGAGGGTGGGCTCCGCTCGGCCGGTGGCGCTGTCAGGGGGCGAGGGGCCGGCGCCGGCCGGCTGCGGCGCCTCCGCGCTCTCCTCTTTGGAGACCAGCGGCCGGACGAGCGTCACCTTCTTCCCCGGGACGGCGTCGCACTTGTCGAGCTGGATGACCGGGGTCTTGTCCGGAGAGCCCTCCAGAGCTCCAAGCTCCAGGCCTGCGGGGAGAGAGGAGGACCCAGGTGCATTCTTTGTCACGTCCTCCTTCGGTCTCAACAACCTTCAAGCCACGTCTCGTTTAGGTCACACTGTGCGTAAAACATCACCCCCCCCCCCCCGTTCAGGCAGAGCTATCGCAGGGGGAAAGCTTTCCTTTGAAGAGTCTGTGCTCATGCTTCAGACTTCAATACATTACACGAGTGCACGCATTCATCTGGGGCCGTGCGTATGGTGGGCCTATTTATTTCTGTCTTAGTTGCTACAGGAAAACTCATTTTTGAACGAGTCCGAAGCATAACGAGTTTAATATAAATCAACTAAACCGTGACGACAGATCAAACAGTCCTATGGAAACATTACAATCCTCTCGGTTTCTGTTTGGTGGATTCAAGAACACTACACCCAGGCTTAATATGCAGCTCTGTCCTTTGAATGCAGCCATTTCTTTGCATTCTCTGAATTTTTGTACAGCATATGCTCACAATATGCCCCAGCTTCCGACCCTTCCTTTCATTTTGTCTGCTTTACTCAACTGTTAGGGAAGACCCATCGGGCTTTTGTGTATTCCACCCATTTTAGCAATAGTATGCATGACATGTCTCACTTCATGCTTGTGTCTGATCTGCACCCACCTCCGGGCGGCTTCTTGTCCTCACTCTGCAGCGCGTCTTCTTTCTGAGTGTTTGCATTGGTTGGAGGCTCCACTTTGAATGCGCTCAGTTCCACCACGACCTGGTCAGAGCAACGACAAACACTCAGATCTACAGCTGCGGACAACTGTCCCAATAGCCTGGGACACATGGCAGCCCTAAATCAAAGCCAATTCCTGCTGACCTGCTCCTTCAGGGGTGACCAATCCAGGGCCAAGTGGCCATCCCCCACAAGCTGGAGCATTTCTGCAGGAATGTCTACCTCCCCCAGATCACAGAGACCAACAGAGGGGGCTGTGGAGAGGAAGGGGACAAGTTAGGACTGACAATGGAGAACTCCAACAACTCCCAGCACAACAGGCGGAAACAGGACGACTGTCGAACTTAAACACGCATGCATGAAGCCTGCACGGGCATGCACGCTGCATCCACAGGGCTATGGCTGTGACTTCGCTCTGCAGATGAGCCGAAAACTCTTAACTAACTCCAGCTAGTGCGTTGACTATCGATAAGTAACAAACAGGCGGTCCCAGCACGCACCACAGGGCTCCGGCTGCAGACACACGTCTCCGTCCACCTGCACTCCGACGCTGCGCTTCGTGTCCCGGCTGGAGAGCGCGTCGAGCCCGGCCTGAGCGTGCCCACGGCCCGGCCGCGGCTCCAGCCCGGGCTGCGCCGCCCCGCAGCGGCTCTCGAATAGCCGAGTGAGCTCCCGGGCGGCCGCCAGGACCAGCGGAGCCAGCACCGCCTCCACCTGGGCCTGCAGGGTCAGAGAGCCCGCAGACATCCCGCTGTCCGAGTACACGGCCCGGTTCTGGACGACGTGGAGTCGCGATGAAGACGAGACGGGCGACGGGCGAAGGGAGCGGGATTTATTTACCAACTACAGGCACATGGCTCTCGAAGCGAGGGGCGTGGACTTGGCTCGCGCATGCGCACTGCTGGGCCGCGTTACGTCACCACGAGAGGAGCATGGCCGCGGATTCTACACTACTCCAATAACTTAGTATTTAGCAGCGCCGTTTTGTATTTTCGAATTCAACTAGGTCTTGTGCTTTCATTGCCATTCGGTCTATTATGAAATTCTGCAGGTTGTGATGATGTAAAACTCGTGAAAAGGCTTTGTTTGTACAGGTATTTAACAGGATGACAATGAAATGTGCTAAAATAACAACGGAGGCCCAGTTTGTTTATTCAAGATTATTCAAGTTTTTTTGGATGGTCATTTTGGTATTAAAAAAACCTTTTGTTTTTAAATAGTTAAAATACCTCAAGTTTATTTGAGGCAAAAGCCTCAAAACGCGACTGTGCATTATTTTAAATAAATTTGGGGCTAAAATAATCTAAAGGTTGGCATGGGGATGGTCTTTTTCCACAATTAAAAACATTCCAAAGATTACTCATGAAAATAACCACAGAGACACAGAGACGACATAGAGCACTGGTATACGGTGTGAGCATATCTGTGTGGACTTGGAATGTAGCTTGGGAACAAATAGAATCTAATTTGTCACCCACTTTCCAGAGACAAGCATCCTCTATATGTCTTCAGTTCTGTTTTGTATTCTGTTTTGTATTTGAATTATTTACACTCAGCTCAGTGTCTGAGTCCTTTGCTGTCACCTTACAGCAAGAAGGTCCCAGGTCTGATCCAAACTTCACATTACGGCAGTGTGCAGTCTAATGCGAACGAACAGGCTCAGTCTAGCAGGGACCCACAGTAAACGCACTTTTTCTCCTTCGTCTCTACCTGAAAAATGCCAAAATGCCCCAAATACTGTATTTTAAAAACGTGGGTTTGACTCCATTGTTGGATGGCTGAATGTGTGGACTTTCTGTGTTTGTGTGGGTTGCCAGGGCTTTCTGACACTGTCCAAAAACATGCATGATAGCGATGCGTGTCTGTGTGTGTGTGTCTGGATGAGTATCCAGAGACTTGTGACCTTGTGCATCAGCCTGTGTGAAGGAGTGTTCAGAAATGCCAGTTGGTTGTATGCTGACAGACTACAACAGCGGATCTCAGCCAACGATTCCGCATCTGTCTGGAAAAGACTGATCACTACAAACACTCAGTCAACAATTTTTGCCTAGCTAGTAATGTCAATGCCTTCTACTGCCACTGATGGAGAAATAAGACCACATAAATGCTGGGTGTGAAAAGGGTATATTCACACGGGTGGAAGCTCCCGCCGCACAGTCAGAAGTGAATGTTGCTGACTGTGACCCAAGTGATAAGGCAACAGTCCCTCTTTGTATTGGTACATAAATGATTACAACTGTGAGTTTATACAGTATCAGTTGTCTTGAAAAAAAACACCATCCCCCACTGCTCTGCCCACTCCCACCACCCCACACACCCCGAAAACCCCACTATTAACTGACCCTTCTCGGCGGGCGACTCCTTCTCCACCCCCCACTCCCATCGATTGCTCTCGGGGTGCTGGATTTGGTGGTGGCTGGTCTTTCCCACCCTGGACATGACCTGTTGGGGATGCTCCCCTCCCCTTTGTCGAGACCAAATTTGAATACCATGAAACCCGCGATACTGGTTACAACCTATTCATGGACTGCTGAGTGCCATACACTCATTCACACTTGTATTGATGTGTACACCATTTCTATATTTTGCATATTTGGTAAACTACCCTCGTGTTCGAGGGTAAATGCTCCCATTCACAGCTTGTGTTGGCATGGTAGTTAAACAATTTATCCACTGGGGGGCAGCAATGAGTTCAGAGTTCACATACGGTCCAAGGCTGGAATCCATTCCATTTGGAGGTTTCAACTTGAAAAACCATGAGGTCGGATTCCCGAATGGGAAAGTCAGAGAATGCAACCCAGTCTCATATAAAAACATTAGTGGCAACGTTGTGCTGTAGTGCAAAAAATGTAGAGGGTTTACACTAATGGCTTTTATGTAGTGCCATTTTTTTTGTTTTGTTTTTTCTGACCACTCTTTTCCTATGGTCTGTGTCCAGGTCATGTGACTTCCAGGCTCCCGACCATGAAGTAGTTGTCGCTCTTGAAGCTGTGAGAGGTACTCCATGCACCAACGCTTCCAGAATATGTCCACTAGACACTGGACCTGTCTCCCTCTTCGGTTTGCGTCCTGATCGTCTCTGTTGAACACTCCTGGAGGCAGCTCAGGTTTGACTTTCATTAGCAAAAGGTGATTAGGGGTCAATGCGTCTAAGTCGTTAATGTCAGAAGATGCCTTCGTTATGGGCCTACTGTTTGTGATGGCCTCAGCCTCACACAGAAGGGTGTGGAGGCTGTCTTTGTCCAGAAGCTGTTCCTTTACTGTGACATTCAAAATCTCTCTCACAGAGCGGATAAGCCACTCCCAGGTTCCTCCATGATGAGAACGTGTGGGAGGGTTGAAGTGCCACTGTATACCTTTCAGTTGCAAGTGCTTTTGAATCACACTGGTGTTCCACTCACTTATAATTTTCTTCAACTCAAGATCGTCCCGTTGTCTGAATACATTTCTCTGACCTGTCCTCTTCTCGCAATGAATCTTCTAATTGCATTCAGGCATGCATCAGTTAAGCGAGGACGCAACTTCCAAAAGCCTTAGCCTTTAGCGATGCACGCTCAATTTCTGCTTTCATTCTCATCGAGGACGCTGAAATCATGCTTGCATTTCGTGAACTAGACCTTTCAGAGCGTTTAGCAGAAGATTTTGAGGACTAGTCATCACATTGCTTTTTCATTTGCCTCAGCCTGTTCAACACGCTTCATGACATCTTTCACCCACTTCTCACATTTCCAGAAGAAATCATTCATTGATGCTTGCTTAATATCAAACCAATTCTTTTGATTTTCCAAAAATTCTTCCTTGCTCATAAACTGTTGCAAACTGTAGTTCAAATCTGTGAATTCTTGCTGCAAACCACTGAAGTCAACAAGCGGCTTATTCTTAACAAAGTCAGCGTTTGCATCGTTCGCCATCAATTCCTCAATTTGCTTAGTCATGCTATTTAGCTGGGCTAGCTTGCTCTTACGTGCATGCATTTGCCTAGACTTGCACTCTTCCATGCCTTTTTCAGGCAGTCCAACAGTTCGTTTCTCTTCCGACTGTTCCATGTTAAGTAAAGTCTCTCACATTCACGTTAGTTAGCTTATCTGTTAGCACGTAGCTTTCCACCGTGATCCACGTCATTCCACCGCGAGACGTCCTTTTTTAGCTCAAGTTAACGTTAGCTATCAGTAGCACGGCTAATTCCGTAGCATCATTCAACTTACAGTTGTCGTTTTCTTCTCGAACAACAGCCTTATAGTCCGAGAAAGAATATCCTATTTTCGTTCTCTTTATCCACTCAATGAAGAAGTGAAGAGCGAGTTTTTTTTTACTAAAAATGTAGGTTCCTATTTCCACTTTGAAGCTTTAGCTTGACGCTCGAATTCCCTCGTCTTACAGAAAATTATTCAAAATGAATCCACGAGTCCCCTTCTTTATATTGAACAGTTTACTTTTGAAAATATAAAGTGAAACATTACAAAAAATACAGAGTGGTATCCAAACTTAAGAAATTTCAAAGTTAAAGTGAGGAGAGCGAGGATAACGAGGTCAAAAAACTATATCGCTCCAAACTTCTTTCAGTTTCTATTTCCATTTCCACCCCACTACCCATATATCAAAATAAAAGCACTCCAATAGGTGTGGCTTCACATTAAAAGTCCTGTCTTTTAACCCTTTCAAAACCATGAAAATACAACATATTAATGAACTTAAACCTTTTGAAATGTAAAAATTATTTTAACTTGCTGCATTTAGGCTTAGCCACTTTTTCCGACTCGCTAACTGGAACGCTGATAACTTGGCTGTCATGTTAATGGAACACTCCACAAGCCCCAGAATTCTATGAACCCACCCACTGGTTTGTGAAGGGCCGTCTTTGAAGCCCGAACTCCAGTTCACAGGGAGCCGCAATCTTGAATCTTTGGAGTCAGATGAAACCATATTTAGATGGGAAGAGCGAGAGCAAGCCTCAACCCTCCATGACATCACCCACTGATTTGTAAATGGTTTTCAGTGTCAGTCAAATAGACATGCCCTTAACTTGTAGATATATGTTTAAAGATCTAATATCTTATTAATCATGGAATTATTTACGAATTGACCACTGGATCACACTGTGACATGGGAAACTTTCATGATTGAAAATGACTTATTTAACTGAGAGTCTGAGCTTTTTTGGAGCCAGCCCTAGCAGATCTTGGTGGTACTGAAAGTCACTTCCGTGTTGATTTCACTTTTTAGGAACAGATTATGGATCGGTTTTGCTCCCAAACAAAGACAATGCAGTAGACGGCATTAGTCTGAGTGGATGGTAAATGTAGTGTGGCATGTTTCTTTTCCTGTTCTTCTATTCTTCGTCTTTGTTCCTTTCCAACCGCATGTGAGCTATACTGCGCAACAACACCCCAATGATTTCTGGTGGTATTACTGTGCCTTTATCTGTATCGTACATGTGTAAAGGCCCATTTATGCTCTACATAATATGGGAGTATGTATGGGAGTATACATGGTTTACGCAAGTCTATGCCTGTACCAGGTAGAGCTGCTTCTTCACTGCATCTGAAGGAGCCAGCTGAAGTGGTTCGGGCATCTTACCAGGATACCCCCTGGAAGCCTCCCCAGGGCGATGTTCCAGGCATGTCCATCTGGGAGGAGATCACGGACATGATGAAAAGGAGATGAGACAAGTGTGAAATCACAGCAAAACATATAGTCAACATTCCCTCACATTCATACAATCCTGAAAATCATGTGTTTTATCAGCCTCCACTAGGCTTTCTGAACTGCTGTCTCTAAAAGTATCAACAGGTGGCGCCAGAGGCAAGCAATCTCAGAACCTTGGACGTCCAGATGGATAGGTGATGGAGGACAGAGGATAGATAGATAGATAGATAGATAGATAGATAGATAGATAGATAGACAGACAGACAGACAGACAGACAGACAGACAGACAGACAGACAGACAGACAGATAGATAGATAGATAGATAGATAGATAGATAGATAGATAGATAGATAGATAGATAGATAGATAGATAGACAACCACCCTCTTTTCCCACATGCATTGTTTTCAAAAATATACAGTTGAGGGGTTCTGTCCAAGCTGTCCTTTATTTAAGACTTTACAGTAAGTTAAATTTCTCTTTTTACAAAAATAGAATATGGCTGTTGTCATATTTCATCATTGTAGAAAACATCCATATGAGTGTACAGCGTTACATCGATTTCACAGAGTAGGCTGGTGATGCTTAAGACCTGTCAGAGAAGCCTGCTAGCACCCTTGGATCTGACTGCACTTTTTTCATTGCTGGGGCAAACAAAAAAGTTAAGTGAGCAAATAAAACACATTCATTCTGCAACATACTCCACAGATGGACTCAGACATAATGCATACAACACTGCAACCCCTCCAGTGGTTAGGAAAAATAAAAACTTTAATTATCTGAAAATCAATCAGCAACAGATGGTCAGTCTTTGAGAGATTTTTTTTGGTTTTTATTATACCGGACAGTGTTACATGTGGGAATATAGGCACTGTGGGATATTTGGGGACTTTGTTACATGGAGGATTAGTGAGTATGTGGTGGGAGGGATGGACGTGTGATGGAATATTGTTATGGTAGGATGCAGAGAGGATGATGACATGATGTGATATCAAAATGACCCGACAAGTTCAAAATAAGAACTAGATAAAAAAGTGGATGATTTGACAAAGTTAAAGATGGTGACTCTTGAAGTTGCATTGGTCAGACTTGAAGCTATGACTCAATGATTTAATAATCATCGTCGTCATCGTCGTCATCGTCGTCATCATCGTCATCGTCGTCGTCATCATCATCATCATCATCGTCATCATCGTCGTCATCGTCGTCATCATCGTCATCATCGTCATCATCGTCGTCATCGTCGTCATCATCGTCATCATCATCATCATCATCGTCATCATCATCGTCATCATCATCGTCATCATCGTCGTCATCATCGTCGTCATCGTCATCATCATCGTCGTCATCGTCATCGTCGTCGTCGTCGTCATCGTCATCGTCATCGTCGTCATCATCGTCATCGTCGTCATCGTCGTCGTCATCGTCGTCATCATCGTCATCATCAGGATCGATCTCTCCTGACAGGACATCCTCGATCCAGTCCTCCAGCTCGTCCACTGAGGGCAGATCATCGTCATCGATGTCCATCCACACGCTGTCGGCCTGCAGGCAGAGAAACAGCTCAGATCTGAACAGGCAGAGGAACAGCTGGAACCCTGTTGTAATATAGCGTATGCCTTAACAATGTACAAATCAACTTCACTGGTAAAGTCTTGTTTACCAGTGAAGGTAAACAAGACCGTTGCCTTCAGGGTGCCTGAATCACCTGGGTCCCAGTGACCCACAATTGCAACACTGCCGTACAGTATGTAGAAACTTCAGCAAAAGCCTTCACTCCTCAAGCCATCCATGGGTTAAGTATCAAAGGTATCACTTACATCATCAGCATCAACCACACCGATCTGTGGAGAGGACAGGTCGATTCCAAAAGTCTTCTCCCAGTGTGGCAGCAGCTGTCGGTACAAATGACCTTGATTAATCCCTGATTAAGACTGTTATTAGCCATGTCGACTTTGTTTCAATATGAAAACTTTGTTTCAATATGTTTATTGATTGACCCAGTCTAGGAAGTCTGGGAGGAGTTTCTCCGGTTATATTCTTACCAGGGGGAAGTCATCTGGGTCAATCCAGACAATGCTGAGGTCGGGGTTGTCTGTGTTATCCTCTGCAACTTGCTTCAGAATCTCAAGGAACTCAAAACCATCTAGGCAGAGTTGAAGACGATTATGAAATTAAAACTACATTTTTACAGGGAGGAATCTGTGTATCGCTCAAAGAGAGAGCATACAATGTCCACACAAATGTTTGTATTGGGACATAAACTGATGACCATTTTGTTATGAGGCAACGGCACTTCATTTCAGTTCATTCCTGTACCTGGGTCAGACTCCTCTGCAAAAGCAATGATATGTTCACCATCAACATCATCCTCCTGTGAGAGAAATTAAGACAAACTTATCCAACGCTTTGCAGTGAACTCTTTTATAAATATACTGTAAATTCTGAAACTGAGGTTGTATTATGATAAAAAAAACCCTTTGTTTCCAATTTCTTACCCAGATTTCGTACATGTTGTGTGGTTGCAGCTTCCTCAAGGTTGGTCTTTAGAGGCACAGAGGAATAAGAGTCTATGCATTCAGTTTTTTCCTTGGTATTGCACATCTTTAGCTCATGAGACATGAGCGAAACGTACCTGTCATGATTTTCAATGTACTTCACCAGCTCCTCCTCGGTGTATGGTTTTCCTGGGATGAGCACGGGGTCGTCCATGAAGGGTTCATAGAAGTCCACCTCATTGAGCTTCAGCTCCAGAGCCTTGGCAACCTGCGACACACAGCCATATCATTGAACCAATAACTGAGCAGGCTGTCAAATTATTGGCCATGGGTCATGATGAATATTCAGAAAAGTAAAGACGCAAGGAAAAATAAAGATTTAATCTGTCAATATTAAAGAGAATTGCTATGGAAAATAAAATGGCTTGCGGCCGAGTGTGGGGCAGTGGGAACAAGAGTCATGGATGAAGCCATGGTTCTCAGCGGTCCAGGTGGAGGAGTTCAAGTGTCTCAGGGTGTTGCTCAAGAGCGAGGGAGAAACAGAATGGGAGATAGACAGGCGGACCTGGGCTGCGTCCAAAGTGACGTGGTCATTCTACCGGTCTGTGGTGAAGAGAGAAATGAGCCACCAGGCAAAGCTCTCCGTTTACCGTTCTGTCTACATTACAACCCTCGCCTATGGCTATGAGCTCATGGCAATGACCCAGGATGGGAGCTATCGCTGCACGCTGGCTGGGCCCAGCCCTAGAGATGGGGAGAGGAGCTCAGACGTTCAGGAGGTGGTTCAGCATTTGGTCAGGATGCTCTAGACACCTTCCTAGGGAGGTGTTCCAGGCATGTCCACCTGGGAGGAGACACTCAGGACTTGCTGGAAAGATTATATCTCTTTAGAGAAGTGAGGAGTATCTGGGCTTCCCAGCAACTGCTTTACACATCTTGGAGTGATCCAAACTGGTCAAAATAATTTATTTGAATAGGAGCAAAAAACGATACAGAATGCAGAAATATGATCACACCACTATAGCATTTCTCATATCTGTGGAGCATTTCAGTGTCGTATTTCTGTCACATTGGTTGCCTGCCAAGTCATTCCATTCCAGCAACTCCATATGCGCAATATATTTACAGTTTTTGGGACCTATGTGCCTCATAAACCTCCACAGAAATCCTCACCTTTGGGCTGAATGTGGCATAGAACTTGACGTGAGGATGGAACTCTTCAGCGGCGTCAGCAAAAGCATCGAAATCTGTAATTTCACAAGTATGAAATGAAATGAAATGAAACCAGATTCAGTAGGGCAGCCCCTTTACGCAATATTTTGGTAGCTTCTAAAATTCTCACTTCAGAATCAAAAACAAAGTCACGCAGCAGTGCAGAGTCCAACCAAACAATGTGAGCCTGGTCCCTGCTAGAGATGTGCGACATGTTGAAGCGCAAGCAGCAGGTTATCACACAATCACAGCACAGATTCTTACGTTCTGACTTGTGACTCTTAAAGTAGCCCACCAGTTTGATGTCCTCTTCAATATTCTCAAAGCCTTTCAGTTCCCTACTGTTGTCAATGATTTCCACCGGGTCCTCAACTACCTGTGAAAGAGGAGGGGGTGTCGTGGAGGGGGAGAGACAGAGAGGAAGGATAACAGTCAGACGCTCGGTGCCACGTTTGGGGAAAGTTCAAAAGGAAATCAGGGACATCACGTAAATAAAGCAGGCTATTAACTGGGAGATTATATCCTCACGAACATCATAGATGAACTCCACAAGAGTGTCTGCTGCCAACTCGCCATCGTATTCTATGACCTCATCATCTGTGAAGATGAAGATGCTGTCGGACTCTTTCAGGCCTGGGGAGAAACAATACAAGTATGAAGTATTTGGTTTCCATGCAGAACGAGGGTTACATAAGCTTATTTAGGCAATTTGGCCAAATCCTTGCCACATTCAAACATTACATTTACACATTACCCCCACATTTACACATTACAACCATAACAACAGGACATGTCAGTGTACAGGCTGGTCTTGTTTTGCTTCAATATTTTAGTGTCACCATCCTCTTCGGTTGAGCATTTACCTAGTTTCTTTGCAACAACCTTGTCGTGCTTCGCATCAAGGAGTCCAAATCCAACATCCTCATCATCGAACTCATCCAGGACCTGGGCTGCAAGCTGTAAAACAAATGCAATGTCAGGGAGCCATGATCTGTCAGTCTGTAAGTACATAAAACATGAGAAGGAGCCCCTGTGTGTCTGCGGCGCAGCGGTACTGTTTCGGGCCCACATTTACACCTTTTTGACAAAGTTATCACGCTCTGTGGTTTCATTACCATAAAAGCCTGCTTTTCAGAGCGCTGCTTGTGCACTTTCTAAATCTGTATGAAACTTGAACCTTGTGACTGACAGTCGCCTCGGCCAATGGCGGAGCCGCATCCACAGCCCTGACGCCATCGAGGAAGCGGTCTGCAGCCTGCCTCCGTGTTATTGGAGGATAAAAAGCACCCACGCACACATTCACACATGCCCCCCCCCCCTCCCTCCACACACACACACACACGCACATACACACACTGGTGAAGGGATGTATGCGGGGTGGTGTCAGAGATCTTGAGCAGCTGCTATTACTGGCATAAGTAGGCTGACTAACCAGGCTGTCTTAGTTGTAGTGCACGTAATCCCTGGAATTTCCTTGTAATTGACCCAGTTGCATATGGAAAGTCACTTGAAAGTTTGATGTTCAGTAGCAGATAAGTGAGCAGACATAACCATATGAATAAAATGATTTATGTTATGTTTTGTGTAACGCATAAGCACGCGCCAAGATAAAAATACACTTTGAAAAGTTAAATAAGGTACTGTAAATATGACATTTACAGTGACCTAAGCTCTTTTGAGTTGCACTTTTTTTTATTTCAGACCCAACCTTTTGGCATTTCAGTAGGCTGAAATACTTTTAAGGGACAGGTGACTGAGGTGAGGAAAACTTGAGTAAAACTCGAAATATCCAGGATGTGTTCGAGGAACACATTGTTAGGAGAACATCCGAACATAAGATGTACCGTCTTCTACATAAGAGAAACAATTTAATTTCAAATGTTGAGATTATTACATCTAAATATGCGCATTTGTACCGACGTGTCTGAGGTTGTGTATTTGGACTGAAGGTGAATGATCCTTTTTCATGGCAGTTTCCTGGTTGAACCTACATGGACTAATTATGTTTCCTTATTTATGCTCGTTCTCCAAATATAAAACGTGCGATGGTGTCCAAGGAGCTTGGTGTTCAGAATGTGTAGATGCGGTAATGCAGACGCTATCATGTCTTTTAGAGAACCTGAACCTCCACAGCATGCAAGGCTAAACCAACAGCCTCGTGCCCAGGATGAGATTTCATAGCATGATGCCGACAGGTTTTCAAAATATGCAACTTGCAGAATGCAAAATGCCTTTTCGTTTTTGAATGTCATTTTATACTTGACAGACATGCTTACACTGAAACAAATGATGTAAAGTAATGTGATGCAGGTAATCTTACTCTGTACCTGTGATCTGTTTTCATGGATGATGCACTATTTAGTGCTGTTAATGTCAAACACGGGCCTCCAAACCTTAATGGAAACTTGGTAAAAATGTTTCACTAATGGGTCTTAATTGCCTGACAACACAGAGATCCAAGTGAGAGGCGAACCACTTCATTATCACCTCTGCACTCTCCTCAGGTTAACTTTCACTAACCTCTGGAGATCCCTGACCCCTGAGCTGTTGATCCGTTCGCTGTTGTCTGTTGCTAATAATAAACCCTCATCAAATGTAAATCATAATACATTCTCGAGGAGAAGCACACGCCTTCAGGAAGCTTGACCCACCACAAAAGCAGCTCTGGATAAATATAACTCCGGAGGCCACACCGGCCGAGGGACTATTTTGGCGAGGTGGCGGCGATGCTCTGGGCTCCGGGATCCGCTGACAGGTACAGTACTGCGAGTGCCAATCACAGCGCAGAGCTGAGCTGGCACTACCGGAGCCAGGAGCTCCGGGGCTGGCTCTCAGCCCCCACGGCTGAGCCCGACACTCCCATGCACCCAGACGCCACAGCCCCTCAGACAGTGCGCAACGAGAGGGAGAGCAGCGCTCCTCTCTCATACTTCACTTAACTAGCCTTTTCGGCATAAGAATGAGTCACGTTATTGCTGTCCCCTCCTATGTTTTGATAAAACGTCACTACAATGAAGACGCTTAAAACGCCTTTTGACGGATGAAGCAGCCGCTTAGTGCCAAGCAGGTTAACATCTGACTGAGACGTCGTTGTGCCTATCAGATCTAAAAGAGGGCGGCTGCAGCGCCGTTGTCTCCACTGAAAAGCTGCATCTGCGTCAAGTAAAGCAGCGCCGTGCACTGTGAAGTACATGGACGTCGGTGCCAAACGCTGTCATATTCGGTTGCCACATGATCTATATTCCATAAATCAGTCATCACTCTTTATGGGGCTGCAGTTTTCCTAGCAGGTATGATTTCAAATGATCTACAGTCCACTCAAAATGCTGTTTTGGAAGCAACCAGGACTTGCCTCTGCGTGACAGCAAGCTGTCTCTCAGCTTTACCCGGTGCCAGAGTAAGAAGTTCAAGCAGCAGAAATGCAAACACAAGTTACTTTTTCTGGAAAAGTTGCATATAAATATTGTGTGTGGTTTGCAGAGGCCCTGAGAGCTTTGTCCTGAATTATGATGTGATGAATGACATGAAACTGCACCTGAGAATTCAAGCTGACAGTGGGCTAGGCAAAGACTCTCTCTCTCTCTCTCTCTCTCTCACACACACGTATAATGTACGCAAGCTGAGCCTTTGCCAGAATAAATGATATCTGGGGGTCCTCATAGCTCAGCTCTTGGCCTCAGGTGGACGCGCTGACGAAATGCTGCAAGCTTGTGACACATATTTGGGACTTCATTTATCAGCACTTCTGTGTTCAGCAAAGTTATTTTCCACCTTGTAGCATCACCTTCCCTTGTCAACTCCATATCAGCTCAGTTTCATATCCAAAGCATTTTCGATCAAACAAGAGGTGTCCGCAGAATCTTCCAGACATCCCTGCAACTTTACATTAGACGTTTTACTTTTTACATGTTTTTGTCTGCTCGGATGGAGGTTAATCTCCTCTGTCAGCAGTGCGCAGTCACATAATGCACATCTGCAGCATTTAAAAATGTGCCCGACCGCATTCAATCAAGCCTCATCAAAACAAGCCAGATCAAAACACAAGCTCCGACGGACCCTCCATCCAAATCTCAACCCACCTCGAGGGCAGCCTCCTCGGCCTCGAACTGTCTCTGGGCGACGCGGCTGGATCCGGGATGATCGTGGTAGTACACCACCATTACATCATACTTCTTCATCACAGACTTATAGTTCTTGGCATTGAGGTCATGAACGCGATCCTTTCCATCGTACTCGGGGTAGTCCAAGGTCTCCTTGCCCAATGACAGGGCCCCAAAGGCCAGCAAGGTGGCCACAAGCACCCAGGTCCACTTCATGGCTCCTCTCTAAGATACTATAGATGTATTTGTAGCTTCAGAACTTGAAAGAAGGGTTACATAAAAAACCAAAACAGAACGGTTTGGTGAAAGTATGGATAACCCCTTCCAATCCGCGTCACCCAGAAGAGAGCAAGACCAACTCCTGCCTCCACCTTATTAAAAACCCCACATGGGCAACGTGCAGTGGGGCGCAGGCTGCAAGGGGGGCTGGGCTAAGTCAGACATAGGTGTAGATGTGTATCTATGTGGGGTGTTACAGAGCCCGGGAGGGTGAGGAGGGGGCCTCTGCGGTTGCTGGGGTGACAGCTTTGTGCGTGTGTATGTTTGTGTGTGTTTGCATCTGTGTGCGTGTGTGTGTCGCAGACCTGTCAAAGTGGGTGGAGTGAGGGGATGAGGACCAACCTGTGCTCCCACTCCCTCTGTCAGAGTGGACAGTCCCAGACAGTGATTGAGGTGGAGGGAGACGGTGCAAAAACGGGGAGTAATGGGACAAAGAAGGATGCCATGTGCATGTGTGTCTGTGTGTGTTTGTCGAGCCGCTCTTTAGCCAAATGAAGAAAGGGCGACATGATGCATTTAGAGGCGACTGTGAATATGAGGCAGCCTTTTCCCATATTAAGTGTAGATGGAGGCTTGGATCCCAGCTAAAAATAATGGATGTAGGACAGAGAAGTACATATGAGGAGGGGGTTGCTGGTGTCTAGTTTGCTGCTGTTGGCACTGGTGCAGCGCTAGAATGTGGCTCTGGGTCAGTCAGGGACATGGAGAGAGAGGGGAGTGAGAGGAGAAGGAGGCGCACCTGCTAAGGAGCCAGTGCATAGGTGTCACTTCGCCCTGACTCAAGAAGGAAGTGTAACATAGAGTTTAATGAGACGGGGGGGGGGGGCTTAAAGCCATTTTTTTCCAATCTTTTTGGGTCGGACCCATCGGAGTCTGCAGAACGCATGCATCCTGTGCAATGTGTGAATGTATGCTTGAGGCGAAGGCATGCAATATTATTTTACAAATTGAAAGGGAAGAGGTAAGCTATAAATAAATGCAGTCTGCATGGTATCATATACTGCTTTCGGGCTGCCCACCATTACACACACGCCGACATGACACACCCTGCTGTCTGTGGCAGGACTTGCAGTGGAAGGGTTTGATTGAAAAGGAGAAGCTAAAGGATTGCACTGTGACTTTGTGTGTGTGTGTGTGTGTGTGTGTGTGTGCGTGTGTGTGTGTCAGTTACCAGGGCCCGCTGTTCTACTCTAAGAATATAAGGAAATGAACCTGAAAAAAATACACAACGGTGTTTCTTTTATCCAGAGCTGCAGTGGGTCAAGCTTCCTGAAGGTGTATGCTCCTCCTCAAGAATGTCTTATGACTTACATTTGATGGGCGCTTATTGTAAGCAACTTAAATGACTTAAAGTCTTAAACAAATAAAGTGATAAAAGTGTGTCTATGTCCAGACCATACTTAATTGCTCCTGGATTTATGATTACCATGCGTGTTCGTTACCTGCTAATTCCTCAGATGACCGGAGTCAGTCCTCATATTATAAATAATCTGTTGGAAGCCAAAATGACCTGAATGATGACCCATCGAATAGCAACACACACGCGCAGATAATGCAAGCTGAATGTGTGACAGGGGAATGAAGAAAGCTCTGTTCACTCAATGAGTACTTCATTAGGCACACTTTGCCAGCCCTGGGTTGGACCCCCTTCTGCCCTCAGGACTGCCCTCATTCATGGTGGCATAGATTCAACAAGGTGCCCTGTTGGACTGTGAGCTGGTGACTGTGGAGGCCACCGGAGCAGAGTGAACCCTGTGCCACATTCACGAAGCCAGTCTGAGATGATTTCAGCTCTGTAACAAGGTGCGCTGTCCTGCTGGAAGTAGCCGTCGGAGGATGGCTATAAATGTGGTCGTAGAGGGGTGGACATGGTCGGTAACACTGCTCAGGTGGGCTGTGGTGTTTGGAGAGGAAATATCCCCCACCCATTGGATGGGTCCATTTTGCTGGAGCAGAGACTGAAGTTCATAAGACCACGCAGTGCTCTTAAAATCTTCCATTGTACAATGCTGGTGAGCCTGTAGCATCTGGTGCGACTCTGAAATACTCAGACTAGCTCGTCCAGCAACAACGACACCATGTTCCGAGTCACTTCAATTCCCTTCATTCTTCTTCGAAACAGGCAGCTCTACATGCCTAGATGCAATGGGTTTCTGCAATTAGCTCATAGTATTATATTATAATGTTTAGTCTATTCTACATTGACAAAACCTCCCTCCTCTCGGCCCTCTTCGGAGGGGGGAAAGAGGAGGGAGAGGACCTGGACTCCTCAGCCGGCCCAACTGGAGCTGCGTAAAAACCCCGTGAATGGGCCATCCCTTTTCCTCCGATTCAACTCTCCTCTCTCGATCGTGACCTGGATGGTCCAAGCGGTTACTCCCAAGGCAATTTACAGAACTTGTCCCTTCACAGAGAAAGACTGTTCCCCCTTTGTCCGCGCAGTTGCTTCTCGTGGCCACCAGGGGGCAGGCCGAGGTGAGGCGCTTCCATGTCCGGGCCGCCCGGTGGGCGGGGCTCCGGAGCCAAACAACAACTTTTATAACAGGTCAACCTCGTGATTGTCCCTCCGCGGGATGCTCTGAGCTGCGTGACGCAGGTGGGGGATTGCAGCCCGGTGTCACTTAGGACAAACGCATCCGGGGTCTGGTCGAAGGTGAGAGCCGGTGCCGTCAGACCGAGGTGCGGCCAGCTGCTAGCTAGCTTTGGTTAGCTTTCACGTCAACATTGTGCACGGATCCGCCGCCGCTCCCTACTTTCTGTTTGACCGGGACATACGGTACGCTGGTTAATCAATAACCTCACGGGCTTATGGGTCTATCGCACGATCCGTGTTGCAGCCACAGCCCCACAGCCAGGCTAGAAACGAGAGGAGATTAGCGCTGGTACAAAGGGTTTCAGCTTCAAATCATTTGCAGATGTCTTGTTCTGTGTGACCTGAAGAGTTTTCAGTGATGCAAGTGGAAGAGATGGGAATCGAATTGTCACTGGGAAAGCACCGAAAAGACCAAGTAACAAACTGGTCGTGTTTATAGTCATGACTTGAATTCCTCCACTCTCAACTCGCAGCAGGGACTCTGAATGTAGAGCCCAGTCCTCACTAACATCAGCTCTTTGTTCTCGCAGATGGCTGCAGCTCTGGCCGACAGGGCGATGGGAGCCATCGTGGGCTCGGCAGTCGCAGATGCAGCAGGTATCGAGATCCAAAACGTGAACTTTTTGTGAGCGTGCTGTCAGTCAAGGGTGTTCCTGTGTGCCGGGGTCTGGCTGGGGGCAGTGCTGACTTGAGTGTTCCCCTTACAGCGCAGCCCCTCCACTGGGTGTACGACCTGCCGAAGGTCCAGGCGTTCATGGCTCAGCATCCCGACCCCGAGTTCCACTTTGAGTCACTGAACCCTTTCTACAGGAGGCAGACGGGCGAGCAGAGCTGCTACGGAGACCAGGCCTTCGTCCTGCTGGAATCCCTGTCCGAGTGCGGAGGTAGACACGGGTCCCTCCTCAGACCTGAACAGCTGTCAGGGCTGCGTGCCACCGGTGTCATGATTGCATGCTGTCGCTTGCGCGTGATTTGTTCCTGCCTGTTTCTGCCTCATTCGATCAGGCCTGAATGTGGATGATCTGACACAGCGCACCCTGAAGTTCTTTGGGCCTGGGTCGGAATATGACACACCTGTCAATGATCCGTACAGAGAGAAAGGAGGTAGGAGCGCGAGCCGTCTGTTTGTGCCTCCGCTGAAGAGTGGATCACTGCATTTTCTCTCCATGAAGCCGGAATACATGTATTTTTTTATTCCTTCTCACGTTGGTGTCCAGTGGGGCCAAAACCTCAGCTGCCCATTGAGGGACCTTGGAGACACGCGAGCCTGAAGGGCTTCCTGAAGAACGTGGCTGCAGGAAAAGAGGAGACGGGTAAACCCTGCTCTCTGCTCGTCACAGCGTAAGACGTTGCTGCACCAAGCGTTGCTAACCGATGTGTGTGTGCATCTCCCATAGGCTGCGAGAACGACTGTCAGATCGATGGAATAACCAGACTGGCTCCCATAGTGGCCTTCTATGCAGGGAAGCCTGACATGCTGGAAAAGGTTGAGCAGGCAGTTCGTGTCACCCAGAACAACGATGCATGTGTGGCAGAGACTCTGGCTGCTGCAAGGTCAGTGTGTGCTCTCTGTACTTGCGCAACTTGCTCTTACTGAGTTTTACAGACAACTTAGAAACAAGAAACACATGCAAAAAGGATATAACAGGATGTTACTTTACTATATCCTACCAAAAGCAGCCTAAAAAAGCGCATAGAGCTGGAGGCCACGCTAAAGTGCAAGCGACTGAATATGCATTTTTTTTCTCAGGTTCCTGGAGCATTTTATCCTGAACGGTCCTGATCCAAAAGCATTGGACTCTGTGCTGGATCAGCTCAGTGACCCCAACAGAAAGCAGCCCCAGGATCTAGACAAAGCAGTCATTGGTATGTGAGGCCTACTGGATTGCTGCGCCACTCCATTAAAGTCACGAGGCGGTCATGAGATTTGAGGGTCTACGCCTCCTCATTTTTGTGACGGTCTAATATTGTAACTTTTTACTACATTAACAGATGTTTACTAGCAGAGAGTGTAATTATACACATGATGCATTGATAGTATTTGAGTTGAACCATGTTCTCCTGCTTTTCTGACCGATTCCAGGGCACATCCAGCAGGTGAAGGACAATTTGTCGAAGACTCCTCAGGATCTCATCCCGGCTGTCTTTCAGAACGCCTGAGGTATTGTCTCGAAGCTCGTGCTGACTGCTCTTCCATCGCTATACGGAACGTGACCTGTTCAAGTGCCTTCCTGTCGTTCCCCAGGTTTGCCAGGTGCGTTCCAGGCAGCGCTACACGGAGTCCTGACGGCCCAGCGATATGAGCAGGCGGTCAGAGACACCATGCGCTGTGGGGGATGCACCTGTAGCAGAGGGTCCTTCATCGGAGCCTGCCTTGGGGCTCAGGTACGCCCGTGTGGAAATATTAAAAAGTCAGTTCCGCATCCGTTGTTTACGCACTAACCTGTTTTAACTCCTACAGGTTGGACTTGAGGGGATTCCAGCTTCCTGGACGTCCAAAACCCTGCGCTACGAGTCTGTGTTGGAGCACGCCAAGAAAATAACTAAGCACCACCAGTAGTTGTTTTTGTCCTCATGTGAAGTGCTTTCCAGTCTGAGCTGACTGAGAACAACCTGGAAAACACGTTGAGCTTTCGCAGGGCAGTGAGTGAAGGTTCTTGTCTAAACTGTCAAACGGCAGGAGCCAGATGTATGTGTCCCTGTCGAAGGTAAACATGTTTGCACAGATGTTCCGTCTTTTGGCAATAAAGTCATTCTGAGAAACTGTTGATGGAGATGTTGATGTGAGAGAAAGTGAATTTCATCATTTTTTCAGTGAAAGCATTATCAAGTACCATAGAGACCAGAGTGACATGAGGAGGTAAAACTTGTGGAGAACGCTGTCCTCTTCCGAGAGAACACATACGTTCTTTTACAATAAATTTGAATGTAGTTGATGTATATTTCAATCCTATTTCTACACAAAGTAGTTTGGCATTGTGTAAAACAAAATAAACCAGAATCCAGTTTCTGTTGAAACTTTTGAACTTCATGTTTTCACTAGGTGTCCCAAGAACCAGTCCAAAAAAAGGTGAAATGTGTCACACAGTTAATACAATGGAGGGCTGGTTCGAGAAAGTGTACCAGTAATCCTATTGATGCTTTCAAAAAATGTCAACTTTGAAATTTGCTAAAACGCAATATGTCCTTGTGCTCCATCACATGACTTATTAACAACTTTATGACGGCTGTTGTGATATGGAAAGATTTGCAGAAAGTCGAAGCATCCTGATCACTGTCAATGACAGTTTCAAGTATTTTTTTTCTTTAAACTAGTTTTATTTAATTCAGGACAAGAAAGTCTCCCAAATAATGTTTTCATTGCTAAGCTCATAAAATATAGTTCACAGAAAACACAATTAGACATGTACTAGGAATACAAGTTGCTTAATAGTTTAATATTGGGGTAACACTTCTGTTATTAAAGTAATTGAAAATAAAATAAGATCAGATTCAAGATCACAAACAAGTTCCTCACTAAAACCATGCAAGTTTGTGTTTTGGTCAATAAAGTACATTAGATAGGAGATATCTATTTCGTTTATCAACAATTAAGTTCATAAATTCAGTTTAAAGGGATATTTTATTATAAACCTAACACAGGACACTTCTCGCATTCATTAGTGCCCCGGGAGGGAGCATTCTTGGTCTCCTGCGTGTTTATTCTTCCTTTAGGTCATCTTGTGACAATTTTGGGTTGGGTGTTGAGCAAAAACTGAAGTTGTTTGGATGTTTTAGGTCTAAGCTCTGGACGTTTTTTTTCCCAAGGCAAAAATTAGTTTTTAGTACAGAAATACACCAAGATACATCAAATCACCCAATTCGGACAGTCACGACCAGACATGACTTTGCCTTGTTACAACTCTCACAGCCTCCGCCCCAAAAACTAACTTCAGGTAACGTTACCTGAGCTAACCTTATCCTAACGGTTAACCGTTCCTGCTTTGGTCTCCTCCCGAGCCGGAGGGAGCTTTTTCTTCGGAAAGACTGGACGGTTTTGCTTTAGGGTGCATGGTATAAGTAGCACAACTGGCTCTCTGGTCTCATTCATTAAACGCTAATCTCTCTCTCTCTCTCTCTCTCTCTCTCTCTCTCTCTCTCTCTCACACACACACACACACACACACACACACACACACACACACACACACACACACACACACACACACACACACACACACACACACACGCACACACACACACCTTCCCGCCCTGCGGGCTCGTTCATAACGGCGCTTATCGGTCGCGCGCACGCGCTCATTCACGTTCACGCATACTGAGCCGCTCAGACTACTACACATTGTAGCCAGACCTCACCTGTATTCTTCGTTTGACGTGGAAACAGAGCCAGGACAAAGCACATTTCTCCATAATTTGTATTTACGTAGAGGCATCACTTCCTTCAACTTTCAAATTAAAACACGTTGGCTCTAACATTTTCAGTTTCAACATGTAGGCTACTGGAGCTTTATGTATAGGCTACAATTCAATTGTACCTCGTGGGATGCAACGAGAAGAATCTCGTGAAAACTAAATGTTTTGGCATGATTGGCAGAGCAGACGTACTGTGACGTACTATGTAAGCAGCAAAGAATACAGCTACACCCACTATACAGTATTTTGTGTTATCTGTGGTTTACTTTGCAGTCTGTATGCGGTCTAGAGCGGGCCCGGCTCTACCCAATATGATGCCTGAGACGAGATTACTTCACACCTCACAGCTGATGAGTTTTTCCCCCTCAGGGCAAAGTGTGACTGGCGGGAGATGGTGCTCTAGGTGACCTCCTCTATTACCTGTGCAGAGAGCCGGCCCAGGTCTAGAGTGTGGTCAATGTCTGTCTTTTTGCATGGTGCATAGACTCGCAGGCAAGCCATTCTTCCATGGCAGCAGGGCGGCCCCGCCAGAGGCTCTCTCGCCTCCTCTCAGCGTGTTGATAGATTGCACAGTTTTGATTCAGGCCGTCTCAAAAAGATGCGGGATGCACATTTTCTGTGCGTGACAGTGTTGTACTCATTATAGTTTTATTTAGAAACATCTTATTTTTTATGTTTGTATTTCCAAATAGTTGAGGTCAGTGCAATGTTTCGCAAGAGAGTGCTCCGGGATGTGTGCCCGTTGGTTTGCCCGTCTCACAAGACACCATTCTGTGAGCGTGTGCATGTATGATGGAGAGACTGAGCGCGCGCGTGTGTGTGTGTGTGCCAGGGTGTGTGCCCGTTGGTTTGCAGCACTTTGTCTGCCTTTGGATTGCTCACAAGACACCATTTTGTGAGTGTGCATGTATGACGGAGAGACTGAGTGAGTGTGTGTGTGTGTGTGTATGTGTGTGTGTGTGTGTGTGTGTGTGTGCGCGTGTGTCCATGGTGAAAACAACACACACAGACAGACCACAAGTTCATCACCATATCCAAGTTTGAATAAAGCCCTGGCGGGCCCAAAAGTTGATATTCTGGAGAGAAAAGTAGAAGCACTAACTAGAAAATTCCCACATGGGAAAATGTATTAGATTAGATCAACATTCAGGCCTGATCATATCTATTTATCGTTTATCAGAGCTCCGAGATATAAATAATACAGTGCTGATGCGGTGTTTCATATTTTCTACTTTGCGCTGGTCATTGTCTGGTATTTCAGAAGGAAATCCAGAACTTTCCTCACTGAAACAAAGCTGGACAACCGCTGAGCTGCTCCACTCGGCAACGCGGAACGCGAAGCCCGTGTCCCCGGTCCCTGCGCGGCCGCCGTAGAGCAGACTGACGACAGAGGCGCTTCCCCGTGGTGCGACATGGCTGCTAAAGGAGGAAAACAGAGCCGCTCCGGCACCGGCCTGACGGCCAGGAGAGGGGCCGGCGAGCAGGAGGAGGAGGAGCAGCCGCTGCAGGCCGTGCTCGTCGCTGACAGCTTCAACCGGAGGTTTTTCCCGGTCACCAAAGACCAGCCGCGGGTAGGTGTCAGGCTAGGCTAGCGGAGGCTAGCGGAGGGAGCCCACACTGTGGACACCCGTCTAGCGCTCTCATGGGGTACAAGTAGACCGCTTTGTTTAACATCAGTGTCCACGGTGACAGGCGCTGCTGCCGCTAGGAAACGCCGCGATGATCGACTACACCCTGGAGTTCCTGACCTCCACCGGCGTCCAGGAGACGTTCGTCTTCTGCTGCTGGATGGCCGGCAAAATCAAGGAGCACTTGCTGTAAGTCTCGCCGCCCGGTCACACCCGGACACCGAACCGCTTCTCGTCG
This sequence comes from Karalla daura, assembly GCA_029224185.1. Taxonomy (NCBI): domain Eukaryota; kingdom Metazoa; phylum Chordata; class Actinopteri; order Chaetodontiformes; family Leiognathidae; genus Karalla; species Karalla daura. Next base: position 22,538,262 of record CM055197.1, read on the forward strand.
GAACGGCTCTGACCCTAAACCGCCCCCCCCGCACAGGAGATCCAAGTGGTGTCGGGCCACCTCCCCCAACACCGTGCACGTCATCACCTCGGAGACGTACCGCTCGCTCGGGGACGTGCTGAGGGACGTGGACGCCAAGTCCCTGGTGCGCTCCGACTTCCTGCTGGTCTACGGGGACGTGGTGTCCAACATGGACGTCGCCCGGGCCCTGCAGGAGCACAGGTGAGCGCCGACCGGCTCGGCCGTCGCCGGCGCGCCGCCGCCGCCGCCCTGACGCGTCACTCTGCCCTGCGCGCAGGCACCGGCGGAAGGTGGAGAAGAACATCTCGGTGATGACCATGATCTTCAAGGAGTCCTCGCCGGGCCACAAGTCCCGCTGCGGGGAGGACGACGTCATCGTGGCGGCGGACAGCAGGAGCCAGCGGATCCTGCACTACCAGAAGACCCGGGGGCTGAGGAGGCTGCAGTTCCCCATGGTGAGCGTCTCTCTCTCTCCTCTCCCCGTCACACCTACGACCACAGCCCCGGCCTAACGTCTGACGGGGTGCCCCTCCTCCGCCCCGGCAGAACATCTTCCACAGCGCCAGCGACGAGTTTGAGATCAGACACGACCTCCTGGACTGCCACATCAGCATCTGCTCCCCGCAGGTGGCCGAGCTCTTCACGGACAACTTCGACTACCAGACCAGGGACGACTTCGTCCGGGGGATGCTGGTGAACGAGGAGGTACCGGGAAGCCGCAGCCACCTCTCGTCCGACACCGCGGCGAAGAGGATCCTAACTTCTCCCCCCCCTCCTCTCTCCTCCCCCCTCCGCCCCTCTTCAGATCACGGGCAACCAGATCCACATGCACGTCACCAGGGACGGCTACGGGGCGCGGGTGTCCAACCTGCTCATGTACGACTCTGTGTCCTCGGACCTGGTGAGGCGCTGGGTGTACCCGCTCACGCCGGAGGCCAACTTCGTGGACCAGAGGGGCGGCGGCTGCACGCACTCCCGCCACAACGTCTACCGGGGCCCCGGCGTGAGCCTGGGCCACGGCAGCCAGATGGTGGAGAACGTCCTCATCGGCCGCGACACCAGCATCGGGGCCAACTGCACCATCGCCAACAGCGTCATCGGGAACGGCTGCACCATCGGTGAGCGCCCAGCGGGTTACTACGCCCCCCCCCCCCCCGACCCCCCGTAGTAACCCCGGGCCCGTCTCTGACCCGACAGGTGACAACGTGGTCCTGGACCACGCCTACATCTGGAACGACGTGCGCATCGCCAGCGACGTGGCCATCAGCCAGTCCGTGGTGTGCGACAAGGCCGAGGTCAGGGGGGGCGTGACGCTGGGCAAGCAGTGCGTCCTGGCCTACGACGTGAGTCCACGTTTGGCCCGGGTCTGAAGTGCCGATCGTCAGGCCGTGGGGGGTGGGGAACCCCGGCCGTGGTTCCCACGCTGTCCGTGTGTAAGGGGCTTTCTGTCCTCCTCTCTCTCCCCCCACAGGTGGTGATCGGGCCAGACACCACTCTGCCCGAGGGCACCGTGGTGTCCATGCACCACCCGGACGAGGAGGAGGAGGAGGACGAGGACGAGTTCCTCAGTGACGACGCGGAGGTGGGCCGGAGCAAGGAGAAAGGCAAGCTGAAAGGTGCGTGCGGGGTCTGGTCGGGGGGGTGGGGGGGTGGGGGGGTCAGCCAGACGCGACCCGGGCTGTCTGAGGTGGGCGGTGACGCTGTGCGGGCTGTGCCAGCAGCCTTCAACCCGGCCGAGGTGGGGCCGGAGGGCAGGGGCTTCATCTGGAGGAGCGGCGGCCTGGACGACACGGACGACGAGGAGCTGGCGCTGTGCCTGTGGGGCCTGGAGCTGAACCCCGACCCCGAGAGCGAGAGCGAGGCCAGCGAGCCCGACGGGCCCGACGACCCGGTCATCCCCTCCCCCGAGATGGACGACGTCAAAGGTACCGAGGGAGGCGGGGCAGCCGGGGACGGTCGTCCCGTGGCCCCGCTCTCCTCTGACCCGCCGTCTTGTCCGCCGTGCAGTCTTCCACATGGAGGTGCTGGGGACCCTGCAGAGGGGCCTGGAGGAGAACATCAGCTGTGACAACCTGGTGCTGGAGATCAACTCGCTCAAGTAAGGAGGCGCCCGACCTCGCCCTCCCCCCTCCCTCCCTCCCTCCCTCCCTCCCTCCTTCCCTCCCTCGCGCGCTGACCGCGCCGTTCGCCCCCTCTGCCCAGGTACGCCTACAACATCAGCCTGAAGGAGGTGATGCAGATATTGACCAAAGTGGTGCTGGAGTATCCTTTCCAGCAGCAAGACCCCCAGCTCACCACGTCACAGTATGTGACGCTGCTGCTACCCGTGAGGACGCTTTACCAAAAAAGAACACCGATGGAATCCAAGGCGTGCTAGAAATGCATGTGCTCACTGCTCGGTTTCAATGTCCTCCTCCGTAGTTACTGAAGAGATGGGCGCCGGTGTTCAAAAACTACGTGAAGCGGGCCCAGGACCACCTGGACTGCCTGTCGGCCTTCGAGGAGCACTTCCTGGAGCAGGAGGGTCACTGGGCTGCCATGGTCAAGGTCAGGCCGCCGGCCGGGCACGCGCCACTGCGCTGACGGGAAGGGGCTCAGAGAGCACTGTGCTTGTTGCTGTCCAGGTCCTGATGAACATGTACCAGCTGGAGATCCTGGAGGAGGAGATCATCCTGCGCTGGTTCTCCCAGGGGGCCACCACCGACAAGAGCAGACAGCTCCGCAAGAACCAGGGGGTAGGCACGGCCCGGCAGGGCGGGGCTCCGAAAGTGAAACGTTACATTATGCAAACATTACGCGAAGTGTTGACACTTTTTCTCCACCGCTTCTCCGTCTGCGTTTGTCTGTCACAGCTCCAGAAGTTCATCCAGTGGCTGGAGGAGGCGGAGGAGTCTTCGGAGGAGGAAGGAGAGTAAGGAGGAGCAGATGAGAAGAAGAGGAACCTGGAAAGACCCCTTGAAAACTCTTTGCGTGAATAACGGATTCCGGCCGCCGGGCCGGGGCCTCTAACCCCCACCTCTGTCCATACAGTCGAAGCTGACATCAGTCTGATCGCACGGGGCCGCGCCACGTGCGGGTTGTGCGTTTTCAATATCACCATCCAAATAAAAAAGGAAAGACTCTCGTGACCCTGGGAAAATCCCTTTAAAATATCTCGTCTCTTTATTGTCAACAACACAAGACACTGGTCTCTGTCACAGAGGTTAGGGCGAGATAAAAGATAAAAGCACCTGGGAAAGGAAAGAGAGGGGGAAAACGTGTAGGTCCTGGCAAAAGGTCAACCATTGTTAAGAGGTAGGAAATGATAAATGGATCCAGTTGAGTGACTCAGAACACCTGTCGGATCAGGTTCAAGACTCAGATCTTGCAATCAAGCACAGAAGACCGCACACTCCCTTGAGAAACTAAGACTTAAAAAAACAAAACAAAGACATTTCAATAGAAAAATAGATCCGGCATGTTTCCCTAAAGAAGCAGCACTAGCCTCACATACAGCCAGTAAACCGACTTGGTCCCATAAAGCCGGTAGCTGCAGGTTACCACTGGGTCACGGCTTAGACAGTCGAGCCTCAGGCTGATCCATCGCTGGGTGTGCGTGTGTTGACGCTTTGTGTTTTCTGTTCCTTCTGGAACGTTTTCATTCCCCCCCCACCCCACCCGCCACCGTGCCCTGTGGGGGCACCGCGGACCGGGAGACGAGAGCGCGCGCGTCTAGCGCTTGGAGGCGTCGTCCCGCGGCCCCAGCAGGTCGTAGACCACCTTGGCGAGCAGCGTGGCCCCCGTGATGCCGGTCAGGGCGCTCAGCCTCCCCCACATGCCGGCCGCCTGCCGGTGTCCGTCCAGGAAGCCGGCGTGGTCCCCGGGGATCAGGATGTACCGGCGGCCATCCTGCGGGGGCCGCAGCCGCATGGCCTGGCCCCCCTCCAGCACCACCTCGCCGAAGCCCGTCACCGTGCTGCCCACCCGCAGCAGCTCCTCGCTCTCCAGCAGGCCCAGGGGCCTCTCCCCGCTCAGGCCCCCCGCCACCAGGTCCAGCAGGCCCTCCTCGGCCCGTCGCACTCTGTGGTAGACTCTCTCCAGGCAGCCGCCGCACGCCTCCAGAGGGTCCTGGACCTTCACGTACAAGTCGGTGACGTAGGCCCCGGGCGCCACCAGGCTGAAGGGCACCGCGTTGTTGGTTTCCTTTCTGTTTGTGGTGCGAGAGCTCCTGGAAGAGAGGGACGTTTCGTGTTTTAGCGACGGGCTGGGTTCACCTCGCACGCTCTCTCATAGAGTGGTCTGCCGTACCACGTGTAGCTGACGGAGTTCCAGTACTTCCAGCGCTCCTCCACTGCGATCTTCTGCACCACCCCGAAGCTCCGAGGGACAAAGCGGCTGGCCAGAGGCTCCCCGTCTGCCTGGACCAGACCTTCAAAACAAGAGACCACCCTCTCATTAGCTCTGCTACCGGTCCCAGTCACAGGTCCGCTTTGGAGAGGCAGGCAGTCTGTACCTTCTACGGCCACGTACTGGAGCCTCTTGTGGGGGGACGCTTTCAGCACCCTCAGCAAATGCTGGTCTGGCTTGAAAGCAGGTACTTCCTGAAATGAGGTTGGATTCATGGGTTTATTTTCACCGTGCTTTGAACGCCCACTACGACGAGATCCCCCGGAGACGGGCGAGCGCCGCCCCGACGCACTTGCCTGCAGCTTCTCCAGCTCCTTTTTCTTCTCCTGGTACAGGTTGTAGAAGAGGCCGGAGAACGCGAAGCTGGAGCCGATGCCAATCAGGAGCAGCGGGTTCACCGGGAAGTCACTCATGGCTGTAGGGAAAGTCTGCCGCGGGCGAAGGCAGGTTAGGGCTCAGGGGACGAGTGTTCCCGAGGCGCGGCTGCATAGGACAGGTGAGAGGGACGACACCTACCTGGCAGGACTCGGGAGTCAGGGCCCGGCGGCTGGCATTACCCGCAATATACACCCCTGTACACTTGCACTGGTTTCGGTTCCGTGTTTTGCCCACGCTGCGTCACGCTCAGACAGCCAATCGGAAGCCGCAGCGGTTACCATGGCCACCAGGTGGCAGCAGCATCACACAGACGCCCGCACGTGGACGCGCCGAGAAGAGTCTCGATCTGTGCTGTTTTACGCATTCATCTTGCCGTAACACGATAACGTGTCATTTCCCTCATTAAAGCTGAGAAATACCCCATCACAAGAGGAAGGCTTACAATTAAAGATGAAAACAAACAAACAAACAAACCAGCAAGGACTACAGCTAAAAATACCTCTGTCTTTATGCCAAGCACCCAGGCCTTGATTCTTTCACATTCATCTCATCTTTGTATTCCCGTGTGGTGCCACTTCTATACTTCTGCCCTCCCTTCTCAGGGAAAGACGCTCTGCTTTCTTACTCCATCACATTCACCTCCTGTGCACAGCATCGAGTATACTAGCCCACTGGGGTGTCTTCAGTCTCTCTGGCTGGCCACCACACAGTGAGACGGGTCGTTTGAATAATAAAACGCACGGTTCTTGAGTTACGCATCATCAGCAAAATCACCGAGCCTATAGATTCTCGAGATGCGAGCGAAGGTGATAAACTATTTATGAGGTGCATCAAATCCACGTGGCTTTAGAGGTTAGAGGACCACACGCGTCATCCATCTCGGGGAAATGTAGAATCCAACTGACCCTGAAAAGCAGAAATCAATCAATCGTCTTGCTGTGATGCAAAAGCACTAACTACTGCGTCACTGGGCGGCCGTTTCTTCTTTGTGGAGAGTTTGTGGTTATGTTTCAGGGACAATGATGCATTATTCTAGATCAGATGATTCGATCAGTTGCTAGATTTTTGTCTTATATGTACTTTTAATTTGGTACACGCAAAAATGTCGACCCCGTGCATCTCTCTATGCGTCACCTTTGTCCTGTCTTGTCTTTGCGCAAAGGAATGCACCGCTGCAAGAGTGCTGAGGGTCCCTGCTGCCTACATGAAAGGACACCTCTCATTTTAATATCTCTGACGCCTCTCAGTGGTTTAATGTGGCGGCTTTACCGCCTGTTATCATGGGGTGATACTGATTAAAGTTGCCAATCTGCCTGATGCAGCCCTGACAGGGATGATTTGCAGCCTGACTCATGCTGCATGTCCCGGAGACTGACACATGCGCCGCATACATCCCGGGGGAGGGGGGGGGGGGGGGGGGGGGGGAATGATAGGGCTTCCTTCATCCGCTGTGCGCGCCCGTGGAGAGGCAGCGGAGCAGCGAATCCGGCGATTGCATTCCCACTGAAAGTTGCCAGCGTCAACCCATGCGTCATAAAGCGACGCGTCACGGACTTTGACGGCTTCCTCCCAGCCTCTCTCGCTGCTGACTGTTCCCCCTTGACAAACAGCTTCGCTGCGAGTGTTCATGTTTCCTCGCGTCGCCGTGATGCTGTTTACACCTGTTGTTACACGCCCTTTGTTTCCCGGGGCCGTCGAGCCGCTGGAAGAAAATACTGTTGACGCTAAGAGCGTATCCACGCTGGAAAACACTTGGAAATATATTCATGTGTCGGTCCATTCAGCTCTGCAAATAGCACTGAATCTTCAGGGGCAACTCCGACAATAGCACTGTTTGATTCAACACCTGATGCCTGGAGGAGAGGAGAGGAGAGGAGAGGAGAGGAGAGGAGAGGAGAGGAGAGGAGAGGAGAGGAGAGGAGAGGAGAGGAGAGGAGGAGAGAAGAGAGGAGAGAGGAGAGGAGAGAGGAGAGGAGAGAAGAGCAGAGCAGAGGAAAGGAGATGAGATGAGAGGAGAGGAGAGGAGAGGAGGAGAGAGGAGAGGAGAGGAGAGAAGAGCAGAGCAGAGGAAAGGAGATGAGAGGAGAGGAGAGGAGAGGAGAGGAGAGGAGAGGAGAGGAGAGGAGAGGAGAGGAGAGGAGAGGAGGGGAGAGGAGAGGAGAGGAGAGGAGAGGAGAAGCTTCTTTCATCTTTTCTTCCTGGCGCATAATGCTCATCATTCCTCCTGAATGTGTCTGTCCTTCACTGCTGAATGAAAGCAAAGGGACCTTTAGTTAAACAAAAAGGTGGACTTCAGTTTTTTTTTAATGGTGCCATAACCTTTGATTCAATCTCGTGTGACCTTGGCTGCGTAACTGCATGGGACAGAGCCCCGCCAGCGTTGCCCTGACAGAGAGATGCAGTGGCAATGAAAAGTCCTGTATTTGGCTAATGAATTGCTGCTATTTTCACCGCAGCGAGGAGAAACGGCCCTGATTCCTCCCCGCTCGCTCTCTCTCACCACTCTCTCTCTCTTTCAGGCCTCCTGTTTGCTTTAGAGATGTGCGCATCCTTCTGCCTTTCTTCCGGCGAATGAGAGGGCTCAGACAAAAGGTGCAACAAAGAGAGCCGCCGCCTGGCACGTTTATGCCATACTGCCTATGCACTGTTTTCCTTCAGTAGGAGATCCATTCCATTGGGGAGTGGGTGGCACAGGTCCACAAGTGTATTTTTCCATAACGATAGCTGGTTAATACCCGATTCGTTTTTACATCGCGATTTCTTAAGGTCGCATAATCTTTTCTCTATATACGATGTTTAGATTTGACATCCAACAGATAGGTAGATTGACATTGGTTTTGTTAATTGAATTTTAAACAATTCTGCATTGCGGAAACATCTCTCCTGAAGTCACACATGTGAAGCAGATGGAAAGTCCTGGTCCCCGGGGGATGCACGTGCCTACAGTAGATACATTTCACTCCGCTCCTCTTTCACTCCGACAGATATTGCCCAAGAGTCTTTGTTAAGAAGGACCTGGACGACAAAACCACACCATCCCCGGGGTGCATGGGACCGAACCCACCCTCCGTGTGTCTGTGAAGGGAGTCGCTGCCGCAGCACGCTGGCTCACCTGCGGTTGCGGGGACTTTCAGGCTTCCGTTTGTGGCGGACATGGTCGAGGAAATCCCTCAACCGACTAGCGAGGCGCTTGCCACACTCGTAAGGTGAAACCCGCTCCAAACAGAGGGGAGCCGAGCTGCTTTTCTCACTTCCCGAAAGGGATGGCACTCGTGGAAGCTCTCCAGCCATTGATTGATTAGAATTCATGGATTCATTCTCGACAGAAGCCGAGTCGTGAGCTCAATTTGCTCAATTTGCAAGACATACTCCATCTGATGACCGGAGGGAAATCATCTATGCACATGATTACCAACGTGACGGAATTCCCACGTTAATTCTGAGCGATGATTGCATCAATCGCAGCGAATGAGGGGCGTGCAGCATCCGCCATGCTTCGCGCTTCACGCCGTTTGTCGGAGACAATGCGGCGCAAAACGGGAAGACGATGCCAAAGCGTGGCGCGGAAGAGCGGTAGACATGGGCGGTATCAAACGGTTTGCTGTGCTGACACTCCATTGACCCGGTCCCGCTGACAAACGGAGTCATTCTGGTGCCTCAGAATGCGTCGTCAAGGCAAACATGTTTATGGGGCGGCCACAAAGGGCCTCTGTGTCCGCACGCTGACGCGAGGCCTGTCCGTCACGTATCAGCGGTGCAAAGCATTAGGCGCCCGTCCCGGAGGAGCTGCCGTTCGGACGTCCACTAGAGCTGCCTGGAACCTCAGCGCTTCACCTGCAGGGCGGCAGGGACGCAGGACGGAGCGTTGCCAGCACTGAGCAGTGGAACACACACACACACAACGTACTTTTCGCCAGCCTTGTCGGAACTTCCATCGGGCGCAGAGCTTCTTTCCCACATTGCTTTTTGGTATGAAACCATGAGCTTCACGACTCTGGAAAAGAGCTTCCAGTGTGCACCATTCCTCACGCATCACTCTCTGAGCATGTAGAGCGGCACAGGCAGCTCCATATCTGGGCACCAATGGGGGTGAGGGTTGCTCTATAATATGCTCTTCTCGGGTTCCAGTGTGTATTTTGACTCAGTTTGTGATTCACGTTCACCGGGGAAAAAAATGCCCAGACTGTGTTGTAGGACAATTATTCAGACTCACAGACATTTTAAGCTTTAAGGCAAATCTCCCGGCGGTGTGGTGCGGCGTACCTAATACTTCTCTGCTTTCCTTTGTCAGTGCGAGCAAGATACAAGATGCAAGATACAGTGCAAAAAATGCCATGAATAGTCTCAGGAGGGTGCTATTCACATCCCTTGCCGCTTTGTATGAAGTATCTGCTTTCCTTGTGCTGCTCCACACATTTATTCCCGTCTTTCCTTTCATTTTTCAGCACAATAAGCCCCCCAAAAAACAGATTCTGCTGTATTCACAGTGAAACACAGTAGTGAAGGAATACTCCCATCCAAGCAAAATAAACACGTTTAGACTTCTCAAACAGGCGACTATCATCAGCAAAGCATCACAGGACTGCTTAAGATGTGGTTGCTGGGACAGAATCTTGCTAGCTTTCTATGGAGCTGCAGTCACTGTCAGCTGACTGCAGTATGTACAGCTTTAACCTGTGACCTGAGTCATCTCAGATGTGGGGCATTTCGTGATATGACTGACGGAGTCAGGGAGAAGGAAAGCTACACCGGACGTAATGCCGAAGTTTATCCTTTGTTGTTTTGTGAAGCGGGGGGGGATTATGTTCCTGTTTGGGCCTCTGACCCCTACCTGATAAATGAAACCATGTGAGCAGAAACATCCCTTTGGTGGAGGAGCTGAAGAGTCATCTGCAACATGTCAGAGGGCCCCCCCATCAAACTCTCTGGAGGTTTGCATTGAATGTCACAGGCCCAAACAGCTGGAGGCCGCTGGTTCAAAACTGTATTAGAGAAGCTTATCAAGTTTGTTTGTTTTGGTTTCTGTAAACCAGTCATCTGCAAAGTAACTAAAGGATAGATATAGTGCAGGAGATAGAACACCATGTCTCTAAACTGCAGTCTCTAAATATGGTATAGTTATGTTCTGTAAAGCCAAGACGTGCGTGTCAGAGTTTGCAGTCACACCGTTAGGATACAAAGCAACAAAGCCTTTTGTAAAAGTTCTTGAATAAATGTAAAACTGTACATGCAACAAGTTGAAGCTAAAACGGACACGCACACGCACGCGCGCGCGCACACATTCACACGCTCACACAGAGCGAGGGCCAGTCTGTCACCTCAGTGTCTTTTGTGGCTGTTGTTAACGCCTCCATCCACTGACGTGCACAGAGGATCTGTCATTGGTTAGTTGTTGCTTGCTCAAGGTAAAGCCCGAGTGTGAGGAGGAGGAGGAGGAGGAGAGGGAGGAGGAGGAGAGGGAGGAGGCGTTCGGGAGCGAGTCAGTCCGCGGCGCACAGCGCGCACAGTCTGCAGCTGCCCCATCCGAAACCGCGGCATTTATCCCCACGCTGCACTTTTACTCCTTCTTTCACCCATTTTTTGTCGTTTTTACTTTCAGTTTTTATTTCACTTATTTATTTCTGCAACACACGGCGGCTCCTCTGCGGCTCCTCACAACAACATGTCGGCGGAAGCCTCCAACAGCATCCTCCTCCTGCTCCTGCTCCTGCTGTGCTGCGCACTGCTGGAACCTGTGAGTACCTGCAAACACTCCCGAGCGCTCCCTGGACCTGAACCCGAGCTCTCCCTGCCTCCGGGCTGCCCCCCGGGCACACGAGCAGAGGGACGTGTGAGGCAGAGTTTTAGCAGGGGTCTGTGCGCAGAGTTCGGATGCGCCAACGCGCTCCAATGACGCGCACCGATTTAGAAACGACGAACTTCTACCCCAGATGTGACTTTCAGAGTTCAAGGTTTCACAGGTATATTCCTGTTTGATTTCAAATCAAAAATCGTCACCAGCCCACCTCCTCTCCAGCCCACTCTCTTTAACCAATCAACGCGAACAGCGGCCCAGGCTGCAATTGTCTTGCGTCTTTGAGCCCGGGCTGATTGAATGAATCACATAGAAATGTTCTGCTCTGCGTCGCTCTGATTTCCCCGGTCTCATCCACAAGCCGACTCCTTTAGACAAGCATGGGTGATTCATGCTGGAGCAAGCCGGGGGTCAGAGCCTTTAGAACAACACGCTGCCTTTTATATCTGCGTTTGTGCGCGCTCGCAGCTATCTCACTGTCGGTGTGTCTGACACCACCAGGGAGGTGCTGTTATTGTTGGCAAAGAAGGCAAAGAAAAAAAGGGCCGATGGTCCTCATCATGATCCTGGTGATGGAGTGCGGGGAGCTCCCTCTGGATACTCCAGACTTACAGCGCTGGAGGTATTACTGAGCCATCCCTGATGGCATCGCCTCCAATCACAGTCCAGAGGTGCACGGTGGGCAAAGTTAGACAGGACGTGCTGCTCGGCCTGAGGAGAGAGATAAATCACAACCTAAATGGGGGAGTCACCTTGCATGGAGGCATATGGACCCATTTTGTGGCTAACAATAGCCACACGCAACCAACCTGATTAATGTCCACAGAGAGGACCCTCATCCACCCAAGTTAGGGCAATAAATCGCAGAGTCTCAGGTGGCAAACACCCCTGGGCTCAGCCTCACACTGACCCACTTCAGGACGGAGGAGCCCCAAAGATCTGCAGAACAGACCGGTGGAAATCTGAAGCACATGGGAGCACTCAGCACTGATGGAGTAGCTGCTATATGTGCGTGCGTGTGTGTGTGCGTGTGTGTGTGTGTGTGTGGGGGAGTGATGGATGAGAGTCCAGCTCAGCTCGTCTCGTGAAGATCGTCCGTACCTCTCTGCGGCAATGACTGCGAGTGTCTCTGTGACCTCATGAACCAATGCTGTGTTTACAGGTGAGGTCAGTGCAGAACCAGATGTGTGACATGATGTCGGAGATAGACAAGGAGAGGGACATGTGTGAGGCACAGATTGAGAACAAAACCACAGGTATGTAGCCATGCATATGTATATGAGTGTGTATGTGTGTGTGTGTGTGAGACTTTCCATTCTGGCTCGTTCAGTTTTGTCCTCGGTTTCCTTAACCACAAACCCTTCCTGATCTAAGTGACACAACCAGTTCTTAAGACAACAGTGCTCAAGCTTGCCTGCAGTCCCCCCTGTGACACGCGCCTCACTTTAATTTCGGAGTAAACTTCTCTGACGGAGCTCTGCAAAGCTGGAGGCTGGAGGGAGGGATGCCTTGGCTTCGCCGAGCCTCCACTGCCCCCGGCCGGTGATCCAAAACGGAGGCGTCACCGGGCCTCGTCTGCTCCGCCCGAATGAGAAAGCCATTAAACTCTCATTAGATCTATTGTCTAGATACAGGTGCGCCGTCTTGCAGATTCAAGAGGGTTGGGGGGGGGGTTAGGGACATGCTGCCAAACAGTCAGGGCGAGGATGTCAACGTGTGGCCGTTTTAATGGCCGCCATGACCTGATTCTGCTACGGACGGATGGCGAGCTGCTTCATTAGTCATGGAGGCAGCATGTTAACTCGGGTCGTGTCGTGGGGCGGGACGGGGAACAGCGGCTGCTATGGGAACCCCGTTGTTCGATGTTGTCGTCGTGGTCGGAGTGGTGAATCTGTGACATTTACAAACAGCCCTGCGTGTGTGCGTGTGTGTGCGCGTGCGTGCGTGTGTGCTGCTCAGGTTGCAGCGGCGCGTGGGACAAGATCGCCTGCTGGCCCAGTGCTGATGTGGGCGAGGTGGTCACCATCCCGTGCCCCAAATATCTCTTCTACTTCTCCGGGGGCGTCCCTACAAGTAAGGACCTCAACGTCTTTCCGGATTCCTAAGTGTGTGCGTGCCTGTGAGAGAGAGAGAGAGAGAGCAAAGGAATATGGGGGTGAGTATTTCATTGCCAGAGACAACGGGCCTGCGGTACGGGACGGATCGGGCCAACGCATTACATTCGGGATGCTTAATAATAGCCAATGTGGGCTTTTGTGGCGCTCCGAATCTTAACTACTGAATTGTTTTTGAGCGGGACGCAGCTCCCGGACACGTCTCACCTTAAACGTCCTTTTCAAGCCACGAAAAAGTGCCGTTTCTGTTTTTGCACTCTGGTCGGCCGCTTTTGGTCCCGCCGGGCCTGCAGGTTCCCTCACTCCCTCGCGCCGCTCTCTGCTCGGGTCGGAGCCAAACCTCCGGCAAAGCCACCTGCTCGGACGGAGGACTTATCCTCAACAGGCCAATCCGTACTCTCACTGAACCGCCTCGGCACGAGCAGGAAAATCGACGGGGCCCGGTCTGCCCCAACTGCCAGAAACCCTTGCCGCGCTCTGAAGGATAATGCACTCTAACGATGAGACCAGGGAGCGAGGGTCGGAGAGCGCATATTTCGCGTCCCTGTGCGTCCTCCCTGTCCGCGGTCCCGGGCTGGCTCTGCTTCTTTGACAGTCAAGATATACGTCGTCTATTTTTAGGGCCGTGCGATGGCTCTGTTATCTGCCCCGACTTCCTCCTTTGAAATAACCCAAATGGCTCGTTTCGTGATATGTGACGCCGTAAAACTGGCCGCTCATGTGTCAGCGAGGGCCGGGTCGCATGCTGTGGATTCAGGTCCCCGGGTTCCGTGGGCTCGAGACCGGAGGGCGACGGCTCGCTGGAGCTGAGCGTCGGGGCTCTGGAAATCCTCTGAATGGCAGGAACGAATCCTGAGAGCACGCTCGGTGCAAACGTGTTTGAAGAAGTCCAGATCATGCAGCGCCACGGAGCCGTCCTCCCAGGCACGGTCGCTGCCGCCGTCTGATCTGTTGCAGTTATTGTGATGGGAGAGGGAACGAGGGGAGCTCATTCACCGCCGCTCTCGGGTTGTTTGAAGGAACCGGCCTCTCCCCCTCGGGGACGTCTGAACAACAATGGTAATAACGATGAGACGTGATAGCCGCGAAGTGTGGAAAGTGCTTGTTGTTTAAAATGGGGGGGATGGAAAGTGGGAGGTAGGGGGGTGGGGGGGGGGGGGGGGGGGGGGGTTGGCAGCTCAGCTTTTAGGGGATGCTTCAGGTGTGCTGCCAGCACTCCTGAGGGCTGCAGCCCAGTTCCCGCTTCAGCTCCTGCTCAGGCCCGGGCCACTCCTGTGTGCAGCTGGTGTGCACTCTCCAAATTGGCCCTGCACCTTAATTCATGTTTTGGGACCGTGTGGGGGGAGAACCAGAGTATCCACACACACATTCTCAGAGAGAACATGCACACGCTGCGCTCTCCACGCAGAAACGAGTGGGAGCGGGAGGTGAACTAAATGTGAGATGTTGAATCTGAATGTAAATTTCGCCCGCTCTGCTTCTGACAGTCGAGCTACACATCATCTATTTTCAGGGCCATGTGATGTTCCACAGATACTGAATGAAATGTCTTCCATCTAAATCATCATCAGTTTTTGGACCTATAGATTCAGATTTTCAGAGTTTTCGGCCTAACCCGAGTTTCTGTCTGATGCGACAGAGAGTGGTGGGGAGAGTGGGTGACGCCCGGTCTCGTGCGTCCGGAGGAGCGGGATGCAGTAGCGTGAGCACGCACGTGAGCGCGACTCCTCCTCGTCTTCTTGTCGGCCTCCGCTCGAGGGAGATGCATCCTGTGCGTTCATCTCTGCTTTGATCCGGGACAAGGCTGGCGGGGAAGAGCGAGTAATTAAGGCACAAACCGCTCTCCTGAGAGACGACGGGCTGCGTGTTTGCACAGCGGTCCCCCGTCGGGTCCCCCATGCGGCTCCCACTTGTCATTAATTACGCCGCATTCAGCGGTGGGACGCCTCACGGCTGAAGTGTCTTTCTTTCCTCGCGCAAAAACAGGCTGACGAGCTAAACGGAGATAATTAATCAGCCCGAACACTGCACACAGCGGAGGCGGCAAAGATATCAGGCATTCCGATATCTGTTGCTCCTCCACCTCCATCCTCTCCTGCGAGGATCAAACACCTGTGGTTAAAGGAATCGGCCAGTGGAGCTTTGGTGTGTAAAGTGTAAAGTACAGTGCTCTGCGTCTCACCCAGTGTACTGCCCAGCTTTCTGTGCTGCAGTATAGTACTGTGTGTGTGTGTGTGTGTGTGTGTGTGTGCGTGTGTGAGACACGTGATCGGGGCTTTCCAGTCCTCATAAACCACTTCATAAGCACAGCCCGGGTCTGAGGCGTACCTGCGGCGTGAGTGCAACAGGTATAACTCCGCCGGAGGTCAGCCCAAGGTTATCGCCGTGGTTTTTACGCTGACATGTTGATGGGCACCCCCACCCCCCCCCCACCCCCCCCCCCCCCCGACGTGACCTGCCGTTTTCCCCGTACGCTCTGAACTTGAGAGGGATCAGGGGGGCCGTGATTTATCGTCAGCGTGTGAAGGCTGAGTGCAGGAGGGGGGTGGGGGGTGGGGGTGGGGGGGATGTTTTCTGGGAAGCCCGTGACGTGCCCCCAGATGGGATGCGGTCTGACCTGCGGGAGGAGAGCGATGAGGAAGGGCCAGATCTGCGGGGCCGGGAGGGGAGAGGACGTATATTTCACTGGGCGTGTCAGACAGGGATCCTGCCGTGCAGGGGGGACAGCCTAAAGCGGACCCAGAGCAGGGGGAGGGTTCGGAGGTGGCCCGCGCTGCTCCGACCAGGACCGCATCGGGTATCGGTAAACGCGGGCGTCCGCTCCGCTGTCAGATCTGATACGGCAGACTCCTCAAAGGTCCAACGTGCAACGTCTTCCGCAGTCCAGTGCTGAAATGTTTTCCCATCAGACTCTGACGCCCGACTTGGTCACTACCGGTGAACGCTGCCTCTCCGACGCCGACGAATCACTAGCTGCGAATGTCTCAAGATGTTGACACAAACCCGGCCCGATTGTTTTACGGCCCCCGGCGTTACGAAACACGGCGCCGCGCAGGTCCGGGGAGGCCGTGGAGTCGTAAATCTCGCCCCGCTCTGCCGAGTCTGCCATTCTCACGAACTCTTTGCCCGGCGGGCCCAACGCAAACACGCGCTCGTTCATCTCTTTCAACAACACGCGGGGAGCGACGGAGCGCCCTCCTGGCGGCACATCACACCCCCCACCCCTCCCCCCTCAGACGTGGATCCTCCTCCGGGAGACGATTAGGGAGGGCGAGGGCGACTGATTGCCTGCACGTTCGGGGGAAAAGCCGAGCGAGACGCTGCGCCTTTAGAGTGGACGGCGGGCAGGGGGGGGCGGTCGACTCGCCCCGCCCCGCCCCCCCTCCCCCCGCCCCCTCGTCCCCGCCGCCCAGCGCTGGAAGGGGCATGTTTTTCGGGGGGACGATGAAAGCATTCTTCTGGCTGGGGCCCCTCAAACAGCGGTGGCGTGGACTGAAACAGCACGGGCTTATGGCCGCCTTTGTGCCCCGTCATGTTGTTTGGGGAGGCTAAGCCCGCGGCCACCCCCCCCCCCCCCGCTACACGCCACTCAGGCATTCGCCGGCGTCTCGGTGGCCAAACGCGAGCCCTGGGACTTTGAACCGTCGGCCGTTTCGCAAAAGGCCGGCCTCGACGCGATAGCGGCTCCGGGGCAACGCGGTTGGGAAATTCGAGGAATGTCCTACATTTCGATTTCTGCATTTCTGCATTCGGAGTGGGGATTAGATCCCCCCGCCCCCCCTCCCCCGACACACGCGGCACGCTCGCTCCTCATTGAAAGAGAGGGAGGTGGGGGAAGTGTGTCACGCGGGCGTCGCACAGGGATGGTAGAACCACAGTCTCAACCGTCTCACGGCTGCTTATGAGATTAGATGTGCCTCCTGAATGCAGCGGGACGGATTTCCGGTCCCATCGACGGATCGTCTCCATCTGGAGACCAATGCATTTGATTTCTGAGATCGTAGCCAGGCATTGTAGATGGAGTAGCTTTCGAAAATGTTTTAACACCCAATGATGACTGAGTGTGAACGCTACATCGCTGTGGTCAATCACCTTATGGCCCATCGTTCATCATATTTGGCCTTTATCAAGCCTTTAATAGCATTTTGAAACGAGATCTCATGTCAAATTTGATATATATATATATATGTATAATTATCAACATGACTTAGTGACTGAAACAGAATCTGTCTTTTTAGTCTAATCAGTTTCCCAGCCAGTGTGCTGTTCATCGATTTCCACCCGTGAGGCACGTTCCTGTCCAGAGCGGCGCTGTGCAGCTGCGCCAGAAGCGGCGCATGGAACGGGAGCCATGAATATTCAAACGCGTGAAGCCCTCGGCCGGTGCTCGGCTCCGTCCGCTCAGCCTGTCGGACGCCTCCGCCCGGGCCGTGGAGACCTGTCGAGTGCGCCGAAGGCCGCTCGGCTCTCCCGCCGAGCCGCCCCGGCTCCGGCTCCGGCTCCAGCTGCGGGCCCCCGGCCGCGCCTCCTGCTGCACTCGACGGGGCCCTCAGCACTCAGGCCCTCCGCTGCGCTGCGCGCCGCGCCGATCCGCGCTGCGCTCCGCTGAACTGCTCTGATGGTCTCATCCCTCAGGGAAGGTCCCCCCCCCCCACACACTTACGGCCCGTCTAACGCACTTTGGACCTTTCCCTCGTGCCCCCGCGGACAGAGCAGGGTAAAAATATCTCTGCGCTCGACTGTCTCCCCCCCCCCGCCCCCCCCCCTCCCCCGCCCCCTCCCTCGTTGTGTGTATCCTGCATCCTGACAGTAATTAAGAAGCAGATGGAGACAGATACACATGGGAACCGTGCCGGCATCTCTGAGCCAGCCGATCCCCCCCCCCTCGGTCATCCCTCCTGCTTCCTCTTAGTGTTTGGGACTATTCCAGGGAGAGCTGCACCTACATCTCAGTGTGACACGATTAAGTTAAAGCAGGAGACGCTCTTGGCTCGGGGGCGCGTTCACCGCCCTCGTCCCCCCCCCGCTCCTCGAACCCCTCACAGTGTTGCTGAGTGTCCCCCCCCCCCCCCCACCCCCCCCCCCCCCCCCCCCACCCCCCGTGTCCTCTCCGCTCGTCAGGGAACCTGTCCAGGACGTGCACTCAGGACGGCTGGACCTCCATCAGCATCGACTCCTACATCGCGGACTGTGACTACAATCCCAACAGCACCATGGACGACGACACGGTAGCCCCCCGCCCTCATCCCACCCACCCCGGGCACAATGCCACGCCGAGGGCCCCGGCCGGCGCTAACCCCCCCCCCCCCGGTGCCTTTTCGCAGGGTGAGTTCTTCGACGCCATCAAGGTGGGCTACACCATCGGCCACAGCGTGTCCCTCGTCTCCCTGGCGGCGGCCATCGCCATCCTGTGCGTCTTCCGGTAAGGAATAACGCCGAGAGCCCATCGCACGCCCTTTTCCGTCGCCCGGGGCGATAGCGAACCTCCCCGTCCCTCATTTCACGCCAGGTTTAGTCCCTTTTACAGAGGCTTTATAGCGCTTTTACCCGGATTCGGCGCCACTAATGACGCACGGCGTGTGCCTCACGCGAAGCAAACACGGGGGCAGTAAAGTCATCAGCCGGGTCCCGACGCGTTCGACACGTCAGTCGCGGGCTGCAGTCGGAACAGAGGCGGGGGGGGGGCCGTGTTCACTCGCCCGGCTCGCTCGGGGAACGCCAGGGCTGTTGCGCTGGGGAGCGGGGAGGGACACAGGATGTGAAAAAGCATTTACTGTTTATGTTTGGCTCCAGATGCCTTTTGTATTCAAATTCCGGCAGATGTCTGATGCTGCGTGTCATGGCAGTACCCTAACCCGGGACGTCCCACGGCGCCGGTCTCCGCGTCCATCTGGACAGTGACATATAACGGCTATCAGCCGTTAGATCCGCCGACAGTGCCCGTAACGATCCCTGTCCTCGCGCACACTCTCATTCTGAACGTCTGCTCCAATCCGTTATGTCCGTGAGACGTCCGGATATGTCAAATAAACGGTCGATTTGAGGGGGAATCAGTCGGGGAAAACGAGGTGCGACGCCTCTCCCCCCACCGGCCGCGCTCACCCGCCCGTCCCACCGTCTCTTTTGCAGGAAGCTGCACTGCACCCGGAACTACATCCACATGCACCTGTTCATGTCGTTCATCCTGAAGGCGGCGGCGGTTTTCATCAAGGACGTGGTCCTGTACGACGTGGGGGAGACCGACAGCTGCCAGTCGTCTGTGAGTGCCCAAGTTTCCGTTCTACTGGGGGTGGGGGGTGGGGGGGCCGTGCATTTGAGCGACGCGACCGGCTCGACTGGCTCGCTCCGGCCGTCTGGCAGCTCGCTCGACGCACTCCAGTGCCTCTGGGCGTAGCCGTGTTTGCCTTCCACTCCCGAGGCGGACGTTCGATTCCCCGTCCGTCTCTCCAGCAGGACGCTGGGGCTGAGTTCCTGTTTGCGCAGCGCTCAGCCCCGGACTCGGAAACAAAAACCTCTAAAGGACGCGGCGCTCAGGGCGCTGATGGGGCGGGGATACGGGGGTTAAGCGAGCTAATGGGCCGGGCCCGATTGAAGGGATGGCCCGCGTCACGGGCCCTCGGATGGGCTGCTTTACAAGCAGGGAGGGTGAGGTCATCGGGCTGTAAATCAGCTGTCTCAGTGTCTCTGAGGGCTGGCTGGCTGGCCGGTAATGGCTAAGGTTAGGTGCATCCGCCTCAGGCCCTCTCAACGGCCTCTAAGCCCAACGTGGAAAAGGCTCCGCGCACCCAGATCCTGTTACCCTTCTCCGCAAAGAGTTACCTGTTTTTTTAAAAAGCTCCTCTTCTTTGGAAGTCTAAAGCGTTAGATAAACAATGCGAGGATTCCAGCTCCCGACAGCAAATCCTAGTTGCCTCAGAGCAGCAGCAGTAAACCGGGGAGGAGGAGGTGGGAGGGGGGGGGGGTTTAAACACCAATAAATCCAAACGGTCACTTCCTCGTCGGGACGCGTTTTACAGCTCAGTCCGCGGACTAGCTGCTGCAATCACCGTAACGCGAGCAGGAGAGAGCCCCCCCCGCAGGGCTCGGGCCTCACCATAACCTGCTCACACTGATGCGCGGCCCTCCCCTCCATGAGCGACTCCCCCGTGTCTGGCATTAAACGGGCCTGCTCTCCACCGCCGGGACTGTCTGGGACGTGCGCTCCCCTCACACACACACACTGTAACGCGACATGGCTCTCCCACCAGGTGGGCTGCAAGGCGGCGGTGGTCTTCTTCCAGTACGGCGTCACGGCCAGCTTCTTCTGGCTGCTGGTGGAGGGCCTCTACCTGCACACCCTGCTGGCCGTCTCCTTCTTCTCTGAGAGGAAGTACTTCTGGTGGTACATCCTGATCGGCTGGGGTAGGTGCGCCCCTCTCACGCCGGGAGCCCGTTCCGCATGCGGATGCACGGGAAAAACGCGGGGCCCTGCCCGTCTGCATGTGAATGAGCCCGGTTGGCAGCTCGAGATTAGCCGCAGCGGGCAGCTGCCACTCGGCTTCGGTTACCATAATTGAGTTCCTCTTTTGATATTCTCTAGAGGGGGGGGGGGGGAAGCTAATTAAATGAATTTGTGCTCCTGTGGCAGCGCGTACACTGCCTCGCGAGAGCCCCTGCACTTGAAAAGCGCCATCTTTCATACGTCTCCACCTGTATTTTCATCTCTCACTTTCTGCCAAAGTTCCAGCGTCTCCCGTCTCCGAAATGCACGTTCACCGGCCGCTTCCTACGTTTCCCGTGTGCTCGTTTTTTTCCCACTTCCCACCAGTGAAGCAGGGCTATAAATAGGCCCGAAATCTGCCCGGCTGGGAAACAGAAACGCGCCTGTGACTTTTCCCTGCAGATACCCAGAATGAGCCAATATTGGCACAGAGCACACACGAGTGCCCGGTTAAAGTTAGCGATAAGCATGTCCGCCGTGCGATATTGCGTCAGCCATAAAATCATCCAGAAGATTGACAGTGTACACAAGGCTCGCCGTCCTGCCCGCCGGTGTCGGGTTCACACTTTCCCTGCCGTGGGGACGGTTTTTACAAACCTCGAGACCGCTTGTCTGCAAACTCTGCTTGTGTCCTCGCCCCCAGGGGTCCCGACGGTCTTCATCTCGGCGTGGGTGATCACGAAGGCGTATCTGAACCATCCCGGGTGAGTTTTTGCTCCACTCTCGCCCGAACGTTCCAGCGTCTGGCTCAGGGGTGGCCAAGCGGTTCCACGGAGAGCCGCCGTGGCTGCAGGTGTTTCGTTCCAACCCGTCCGTAGCGCACAGATGGACCAGTCGGCCGTCCGAGGACTCGGATCGGTTGATTGGATGAGCCAAATCGGGCGTGCTGC
Source organism: Karalla daura (assembly GCA_029224185.1). Taxonomy (NCBI): domain Eukaryota; kingdom Metazoa; phylum Chordata; class Actinopteri; order Chaetodontiformes; family Leiognathidae; genus Karalla; species Karalla daura. The sequence goes on from CM055197.1 coordinate 22,559,325, forward strand.
CGCCTGGTTGGACCGAAAACCTGCAGCCACAGCGGCTCTTTGTGGAACTGGTTGCCCACCCCTGGTCTAGGCGAACGCCTAGACCAGGGGCGGTGGATTCGCTGGAGGCCATGGAACCTGGAACCTGAGCTCCCAGGCTTGCCTCAAACTGAATGGGGAAGTGACTCTAGCTGTATAGCGTTCTGTATAAGGGGGGCAGGGGCCAAACGCCACTGCAACGCAGGAAAAGTAAGCTTAATGAGCATCGTGGAGCGTCTGACGTGGCTGTACAGACGCGTACCTGTCCGCAGGTGTCGCGCTCCTATGTTCGGAGCGGAACGGGGGGCTGCTATTTAAGGAGACCTCGCCTCGTTAAGCGACGTTCAAAGCTCACGCTGCTCAGCGTGTCTTTCACGTCTGCGAAGGTGCACGTCCTCCGGGCGTAATCCACCGGAACTGAATCGTTTCCTTCTGTCGGGATCCGTTTGCGTTCCGCCCTCTTATCCCCCCCCCCCCCCCGCAGATGCTGGGAGATAATCGACGACAGCCCGTGGTGGATCATCAAGACGCCTATTCTAGTCACCATACTGGTGAGTCGGGGCACGATCCGCGTACGTACAACCGTGCATAATGCGATCGTCACGCTAAGCGCTGGCTGTTGCTCTGCCGGCAGGTGAACTTCCTCCTCTTCATCCGCATCATCCGCATTTTGCGGCAAAAGATGAACTGCCCCGACATCGGGAGAAAGGAGTCCAACCAGTACTCGTAGGTCCCCGGCGCAGCATGTCGACGTCTCCGTTGCAGCTATATAAGTGTCGTCCGTGACGTTCAATGAGGGTCACACTCTTGTTTCTCACACCCTCGTTTCGTTTCCTTTCGTTTTGTTGTCCCTACCCTCCCACACCAGGAGACTGGCTAAATCCACTCTGCTGCTGATCCCCCTCTTCGGCATAAACTACATCATTTTTGCCTTCATCCCCGACCACATCCACCCCCAAGTGCGGATGGTGTTCGACCTCATTCTGGGATCGTTTCAGGTACAGCTTGGCGGACGCAGCGTTGGGAAACGCGTGAAAGAAGCCTCCACTGTGAGGGATTCGACTCACGGAGCTACTTTTGGCATCCCGCGTTTTGGGCAAAATATGCGCTACAAGTAATTGAATTTGCATGCTCGGAGCCAAGCGCAATGATGGATACTGAAGCAACGGGAAGTTTCTTTTTTTTTAAGTTATAGCCGTTTTAGCCGAGAACGATATCTTCTGGGAACATTTCCCAGAGATGGAAATGATGAAGCTCCTGTCTGGGTCCTAAGTCGGTCCTGGCTGTAGCGCCATCATTCATGCGCAAGCATGTTGAGTGGTTCTCCAGCTGTACTATCCCCGCGACTGTAGTATTAGTGGTAGTAGTTGTGGTTGGTACCTCTGATCTTCCTCTCCCTTTTTGCAGGGTTTTGTCGTGGCCGTTCTGTACTGCTTTCTGAACGGAGAGGTGAGTCACATCCAAGCAATGGCTCTCTCTCTCTCTCTCTCTCTCTCTCTCTCTCTCTCTCTCTCTCTCTCTCTCTCTCTCTCTCTCTCTCTCTCTCTCTCTCTCTCTCTCTCTCCTCTCTCTCTCGTTAGCCCAAATCCCAGTTTCCCAGTAACCCTCCACCTGCGCGCCCTAGCCTCTTAACGCCTCCTCCACATCCTGTTTGCTGACCTCCTCCTCCTCGTCCTCCCCCTCCTCCTCCTCCTCCTCTTCTCCAGGTGCAGGCGGAGATCAAGCGCAAGTGGCGCAGATGGATGCTGCAGCGCTTCCTGGGCGCCGACGCCAAGTACCAGCAGCCCTCCATAGGCAGCAACGGCAACAACTTCAGCACCCAGATCACCATGCTGACCAAGTGCAGCCCCGCCACGCGCCGGGCCTCCCAGTGCCAGGAGCACCTCTCCGCCATCTGAAAGCCCAGCCCGTCCAACGTCACCTCCCCTCCCCCCCCGCCTCCCCCCGAGTTCGCCAGGCCCTATGACGGGGCCCGGGAGTCCATGTTGATAATTCATCGTGACGTTTTCCACTGCCCGTCCAAACGAGACATGTGATCAGTGTTAGCTCGGCCTCACGGAGGCCGAAAAAGCGACCGAAACCACATCCCGAGACGTGTTTTGTTCGATCGGTAAGCTGTCGTGAAAAGCCTTTCCTCAAGACTGTCCCGACGAGGCCCTGATCGGCGACAGTCCCCCCGGTGTTTGCCCGTGGGATGGAAGTGGACCACGCATGTATTCACACTCACACGGAGCGTCACACACGGAGCGATCAGCCTCGGGTCTCGCGCGGCGACCTCCACAACATTGATGGGAAGATTTGAATCAGAATTTGAGGAGGAGGAGGAGGAGGTGGGGGAGGAGGAGGAGGTGGGGGAGGGGATGGGGGGGGCGATCTCCAGCACCACCGCGTGAGTCAAAGGCAAATGGAGCTCTTGGCCAGCGTTTTCCATCTGACGTGAAGCAACAGACGGACGGAGCCAGAGACGGGCCGTGCGCTGTAAGGAACGAGATGTTTATTAAGAGGGTGTGTTGCGCAAGAGCACTTAACCTAATGGCCCGCGTGGCTTGGGGGACCGGCGGTAACGACACAAGTGACATCGTCAGGCTCTCTCTCACCCGGGGTACCGGCACGCCGGACGGCCCCCCTCAAAGGTCGGCCCGTGACGGCTTTATGCGGGGCGTACACTCCCGCTGAAATACTGCCGGATAACGTTCCAGCGGGCGGACGCCAAAGCTCCCGCTTGTGAAATCTATCCGAGATTACTGAGGCTTTTAGTTTTTCCCTTCGAACAGCGCACAGCGCATCCCCCCCCCCCCCGCTTGCAGCCGGCGGGCCAGATGTGCTCCACCATCCGCCCCCTCTTAACCGGCGGACTCGGACTGGATTGCATTGACGGCATGTCTCATGGCGACTTCTTCTGGTTTCACTGTCCCCGCATCCACTCTATGTTTGAAGGTGGTGCGAATGCGTATCGCAGCGTTCACGCTAGCCGGGCCCGTTTGGCGTCTTGGAAACACCGTACCATCGCGCCCCGGCTTTTTCATGTGGGAGCGTTTCCGATCGATTTATGCTCGCACCCCCGTGTTGCTGAGGTTGTCGAGCACCCACTGGTAGACTCGTAGACGCTGACACGCCAAACTAAGACGCCTCTGGACGTCCATGTCGGCGACGTCGTCGTCTCGCGTATATGTTCCAGCCTGGCTGCGGCTGCCCTTTGCGTCCTTCGCTACGGCGGCGTTTTAGCTAGGCGGCCCCATGCATGATTGCATGATTGTTACTCTGCAGTGCGTCGTCCCCCTCTTTGCTATGTATTGCCGCTGTTTAGAAACAGAAAAAAAAGAGTCTTTCGGTTGTCAATATGCACAGGCAGCGACGGGGGTCACATTTCACGTCGCGGTTGGATGTTTACCCACTCCAGTTGCTATCGTTGTACCTGTGTGTGTGTGTGTGTGTGTGTGTGTAAACCCAAGCTGTACTGAAACGGCTCTGTGAAAGTACCTCAAGACTCTCAGCCGCAAGTGACACTGTAAATAGGGCTAGTGAACTGAGCCGCCACGGGGGTCCGTGGCCACGACCTACGGCGCTCAGGCGTCTACTGGAAATCCATGATTACACTCGTTCCATTTGCGTAATGTCGGTGTCGGTGTCCTCTGTTCGCTGCCGTGTGGAGTTTGTGTGCGAGTAGCGTGCGGTGTACAGTGTGGAATCAGCTGTAAAGGTGTTATTGAACAAAGTGTCGGACGACCATGAATAAAATGATTTGCACCGTGGACAGACGGGTGTCGGTGAGTCGCTCCAACAGAGAGGGGAGGGGAGGGGAGGGGGGGAGCGGGGGGGGGGGGGGTGGGATCCGTCACTCCAGGCGATGCGATCGACCCGTGTCTTTATTTCCACTCTCGATAAACAAACAGGCGACAATAAACAGCGAGACAGAAACAGACGTGTAAATCGAGACTTTTAGCTTTTTTTATATATATATATAAAATACAGTCTTCCCCTCAGTCCTCATCGTGTGTGTTTGTCTCCCCCTGCTGTCAAACACAAGATAACACGGTTTCTCGCTGCACATCCTCGGGGAGCAAATTCAGAGTTTCGGAGCGAGGACACAGCGTCGCGCGGCTCCGGCGCCAGCGGCTCGTCGGCTACAGCTTGGTGAAGCGCAGCGTGTTGAGGCGAACCGGGAGGACGGTGGATCCCTCGGCGTACTTGATCTCCCGCAGAACGCCGCTCCAGCTCGCCTCCGACTCGTCGTACCTGTGAGAGACACGGGGGCGACAGCGTGTGAGAGAGTTGTGCGGTCACAGCCAGCCTGCTCCGAGCGGCTCCGAGGGAGTCGTTCGGGCAGCGCGGGTTCCCGCGGACACTGCTTCGGCAGAGGTGATGGCACGTGTCGGGGAGTGTTTTTTTATCAGCCCTGATGGTCACCCGGCACTTGAGCGAGTTGGAGAGCGAGCTCTGCCGAGCTCGACGGCGCAGAGCAATAAGCGAGCGCCTGCCCCCGAGCAACACCGCACACTCGCCGGGATCAATTGGTTATTAGTTTGCGCGGCCCAAAAGGGATTCGCTGACGGGGAAAACAAGAGGGCAGGCTCGTCTCCGATCGAGCCTGGCGCGCTCCGAACCTGCCGCACTGGGTCAAGCTGGCCGGGGCCGGCCTCTCACCTCCAGATGTCCGTCATCTCGGTGGGCACGGGCTCCTGGCTGGTGTCCGCGGGCGTCATGGCGAAGCCCCCCACGGCGTACAGGTGGCCTCCCATCGAGAGCAGGCTGAGGGAGCTGCGCTCCTGCGGGAACTCCGTGAACTCGGACCACCTGGAGCGCCGCGCCAGGGAAAGGGAAAGGGAGAGGGTGACGCCGTTTGACACGACCGTGTCATGGAGCGTCGCCGACGCTCTGCCGCCGCGCGCGGGTGAGATAAAGGCGCCTCACTTGTTGGCGGCGATGTCGTAGACCTCGGCAGAGGCGGTGAGGCCCGCGTCGGTGACCCCCGTCACCACGTAGATCTGGTCCCTGTGGACGGTGATGCCAAACAGGGAGCGGGCAGTCTTCAGGGGAGCCAGGTCCTTCCACTCGAACTTGGTGGGGTTGTACACGCAGACTCTCCGCATGCATTTCCTGCACACAGGAAGAAAGCTCAGTTTACTCCCCGCCGGCGTGGCTCATCCTGTCTGCAGGGTTGCACAAACGGACGATTTCGAAGGGGCCGGCTCGGACGCGAGACTTAAAACCTTTAAACAGAAGGCAAAATAAACTTCGAGTGCAGTCTCTGCAGGAGGGAGGTGTAGATCGTTTGCAGTGCCACATACTTGCTTCCAGACTTTCCCCCGATGACATACACGAGGCCCTTGTGAGACACGGTCCCATGGCCGTAGACTTCATACGGCAGGGGGTCGGACTCTCCCCATTTGAAAGACCTGCGTCATAACAGAGGATCCTCATCAGCAGCAGCATCATTTGTTCCTCTTAAATGATGACGGTGGATTTACTTTTACATGTACTTGACCAACGTTAAAAATGTAGGAAAATTCATTCAGGTTGAAAAATACAATCTTGGTGCTATTATTTCATGAGGAATAATGGTACTAGACAGACAGACAGACAGACAGACAGACAGACAGACAGATAGATAGATAGATAGATAGATAGATAGATAGATAGATAGATAGATAGATAGATAGATAGATAGATAGACAGACAGATAGATAGATAGATAGACAGACAGATAGATAGATAGACACATAGCCAGACAGATAGACACATAGCCAGACAGATAGATAGATAGATAGACGCATAGCCAGATAGATAGATAGATAGATAGACACATAGCCAAATAGATAGATAGATAGATAGATAGATAGATAGATAGATAGATAGATAGATAGATAGTTAGATAGATAGACTGACAGACAGACAGACAGGACATGTTTTACTGTTGAATCACGATTTGATCGAAGCAGCAAAGCTCTGTCAAAATGTAGGATCCGCACTCACTGTCTGTCGTAGATCATGACCGAGTCCAGCACGTGCTCGCCCTCCTTCAGTTCCTTTCCCCCAACAACAAAGATGGAGTTCTCAGCCTCGGTCAGGCCGAACAGACAGCGAGGGTTGGGCTGTGAGGGCATCCCTAGCCACTCTGAGCTCACCGGGTCGAACTGGGGAAAAACCGAATCAAAGGGACAGGAGGCACACAAACTCAACACGAAGCGGAGTAGTTAAGATGAAAGGAAGCGAGAGCTGATGCGATTTCACGTCCCTCAGGACGCATGCGTTACCTGTAGAAAGTAGGAGCTGAACGGTTCGTCCTTATTATCCTCATTGTAGATGATTCCTCCGACGACAAACACCTGGTTCTGATCGGTCACCAAGCTGCAGTGGTTCTTGGGAATCTCCGTCGACTCGGAGACCACAAAGCATTCGTTTCCCAGCGGCTCGTACGCCACAGTTCCTGTGTCACTGATCATAAGAATCAGGTCCGTCTCAAACATCCCGAAGCGCGGGTTGTTGTTGAGTATACCCGGCAGGTATCCATCCTCCTCCTCCTCCTCCTCCTCCTCTCCTTCCCCTCCCTTTGCCTCGCAGCCGCCGGGCATGGCGGGCTTCGGGAGACGCCCCTTGTGCGCGTCCTTGACAAGTTCCAGGTTCTTCTTGATATCCTGGCTGAACCGGAGGTACCTGTGACGCTCCACCTTCTCCTTGAAGTAGTCCAATGGGATGAGCCTGAAGCGGACGCAATGCAGCAGCTCGGGCAGGTCCTTGGCGCGGTTGGTCTCGTCATATTCCACCCAGTCCATCAGGGACTCGAACACCAGCTCCTCCCGCTCGACGTTGAGGGCGTCCGAGGTGATGATCATGGCCAGTTCGGTGGGACCCAGCTGTAGGAAGTCCGGGTCCCTCACAGCAACCTGGTAGCGCTCACAGATGAAGTCCCGGGCGGTGAGAGCGAGCCTGGGACAGTCCAGCAGCAGTCCTAACCTGAAGATGGCCAAGCAGTTCCCCAGGACCATCTTCTCCTGGAGGTAGGACACGCACACGGAGAAGATGGAGGGGATCTGGTACATGTTGGCCACCATGAAGATATCCTGGACATTCTGCTCCGTCAGATTGATGTCAGAGGTGTATAGGTAGCGCAGAATCATCCCCATGACGCCCGGCTCCACATCCTTGAGGACGATCTCGCGTTTCTTGCTCTCCTCCAGGTCGGACAAGAACATGGCCTTGAAGAACGGGCTGCTGGCTGCTAGCACCAGGCGGTGGCAGGGGAACTCCTTGTCCCGGACCTTGAGGACGCAGTCCACAAACTTGTCATTGTCCAAGAGGTCACACAGTCCGTCCTGGAGCAGGGTCTGCTGGTACATCCGAGGCTGCTCCACGGGGTCTATGGTCAGGGCAGCCATTTTGTCCGGAGTCCTGGTCCTGGTCGGGTTTCGCGGCACCCTGCGCGCTCCCCACAGCAGAGCGGGACTGTTGGCCTCCACGTCGCGGCTCTGATGGCTCAAGATAGCCTCCGCGGGGCGGGTCGGCCGGTGGCTGCAGCTGTCGGGGGCCGTCAGCCGCTGTGGGGGTCCGAGGTATTTATAGACCGGAGCCCTCACAAAGCCCAGGAAGCCATTTCGGTGGAGTGGGAAGAGGATCTCACCGGCCATACGCCACGCAGAGCCCCCCCCGTGAACAGCTGAGTGGCTAAGCCCGGTGTGACGGCGCGTTAAATCCAGCAGGCCCACTCACCGGGCAGCCAAGCGCACCGACTCCTGCCACTCTGATGTTTCAACAGAGGTTGTTTTTGTCTCACTATGGCGAGTAAAGTGGCAAGAATAACCATGATACATAACCGGGTAGTACGTCATGCTATGTGGAGGTAACGGCCGTTCCTGGGAGAGCTACCCCGATACCAGAAATGAGAACAAACTCATGCCTCTAGTTCTTATCTAACAAGGCCTTCATGTCTTATTTCTCTCAGTGAGTCATCTAGGTTAGGTTTATTCAAACGCGATACAAACATCGCCTCCGCTCAGAGGCACTGGTCGTCGGATGGATCTCTCAGTGAAGAGGACAAGCATGTCTGACACTCCGGAGCGATGCAATCAGCTGGGATTGAGAGAAGCGCTTACACGGGCGACAGCTGCTCGTTCATTTTTCATGGTTTGAGCCAGGCATGCGTCCACAGTGAAGAACAACACACCTGTTGGCTGAGGTGACGGCTTCTCCTCTGCTCCGCTCAAATGAAAGACGGATCCAGGTGAGGGGACAGCTTGAGGTTGAACAGTGTCACTCACGCAGTTTAGACTTTACAGTTTAGACTTTACACTTCATGAACCCTGGTTTGACAGGGCCGAGGAAAACATGAACAACATGCTGGGTGTTATTTGCACATTCCCGCAGAAGAGAAGTACTGGGTGAGGAGACTGGAGACTCTATTGGCTGTTTCTGAGTTCATAAGGGGTGACATTCTTCAACTTTAGGATTTGTATCAAACTGGGGTCATGAAGTACTGTGAAATTTGTAAACATTTGTTGAATGTTTTGACTGTTTTGTGAGTAGTGGTAACTTAGCACCGTTCATATTATCTCCTATTCCCTCTGTCTGTCTGTCTCTCTCACACAAACACACACTCACTCACTCACTCACACACACAGCAGCAGCAAACGCAGTCCTAACTTTGATCGGTTTTGATCAAACAGCGACACCTTGTGGCGATAGATGACGCTGTCTCAGCGGGAACCGGCAGTCCGGTTATTAAAGCATTTCCTCCACTTGTTGAAGCATTCAGTCCATTCCATCTAAACGCAGCGTGCGCGGAATCAACCAACTAAACGACGCACCCACGACGAACCAAGCACACAGCCGTTACTGGTGTCACTTTCTGGTGAAATAAAACTTTATTCAAAGTCAAATGTTTCGAATCAGGGATGCACGTTGATTAAAAACCTGTCGGTGAGAGAGAGAGAGAGAGCGTGACAACGTAGCAACCCTTGATGCCTGCTGCTCCGAGGACGCACAGGCAGGATAAGAGTGGGCCAGACCTCCGAGGCCCAGCACCATGTGACAGAGAGCAGAGGGGGGAGAGGGGCGTGACCGAATGTCACACCTACAGTGATCTCCAGTGGACAGTGTGGTGGTGGTGGCGGTGGCGGAGTGAATCCGAGCACAGCTGAGCTACATTCGGCCCTGCGGCGTTCCCGGAGACCTGCTACATACATCCTCAGTAAACATGAAAAGAGACCGTCCTACACAGCGCGACCTGCACAGTTTGCTCATACACAGCTGCGTGCCAAGTGGAGTCCTTCCACGGCACCCTTCGTTTTCAGCTTCTTCACTGCACTCGAGGCTTCAAGTTTCGAACCCTTTCGGGTGTGGTTAGATGCTGCTGTCGGATCCGAGGCAAAATTAAGACCATGCTTGGACGGAAATAAGAAAAAGGGGAGAGAGAGACAGGATCCAACCACAAAGAGCAAGGTAGTTCTTTCTTTACAATACTGGATGTCCATATATTAATATTATTATAATTATTATGTATAGCATCAAAAATATTCGGCAAGCTCGTCATTTGCTCGGAGAATCTTTCACACAAGTACAAAATGCACCAATCGGTGGGTTTGTGCCAAGGGACGTGGCGATTATCCACTGCAAGTGCACTTAAGGATGATTCACAGTTCAAAGCTTTTCCTCGCTCCTGACAAAAAACACAAGCAGGATGCTGACCGGCTGCCGCTCGCAGCCTGCCTCGGTGCAGAGGCTGAGGATGGAACGGTGTGGGGGGGGTGGGGGTAGGATGGGGGGGGGGGCGGTTGAGCGCGAAGTCTGTGAAAGACAGCGTTTCCCCGCCCCCGCTACTCGGCCTTCTCTTTCCCGCCGTCGGCAGGCTTCGCCGGCTCCGGCTCCTCCAGCAGCGCCTGCCGTCTCTCCCGCTCCTTCACCAGCTGCACGCCACAGTAGGTCACAAACAGCACCACGAGGGTGGACAGGGGGAAGCCTGGAGGAAAGGCGCACACAGAGGAGAGGAGGAGGAAGAGGAGGAGGAGGAGGAGAAACACAAGGATATGGTCAAACATGGCCGTAAAGGGACGCGGCTTTCGCCGCGCTGGCCTCCCGCCACATGTCAGACCGCGGGTGATCCTCTGTGGGTAAGGTTCGTTATCCAGCGAGGATGTCAGGTAATGTGATATGTGGGGGACAGCGCCCCCTGGAGGTGCCTTCCTCGCACGGCACAGCCCTACCTTTGACGATCAGCCGCCTGGCCACCAGCTTGGCGAAGTCCAAGCTGTTCAGGGCGAGAATGTTGTAGAGGACGATGGCCCAGAAGTTGGCGGCGTTGAAGACGCCGCGGATCCGGCGCGACATGGCCTCGCCCGCCAAACGCTGCGAACGCAAAGCGGAGACGTGTCGGCGCTGGCCCCGGGGAGGGGGGAGGGTAAGGGGGGGGGGGGCACGCGCGTAACCCTCACCTCAACGGTGGAGAAGGGCGGAATGGAGAAGAGCTTGGCCACCCACAGCTCAAAGTTGAGGCCGAAGCAGTTGAAGAAGGACCAGACGTAGACCAGCTGGCACGGGCCCAGCCACAGGGTGGTGACGGCAAAGGTGCAGACGGTGGCCAGCAGCTCCCTGAAGACCCTGTCGTGGTCCCCGCCGATGTAGTCGTACACGTACCTGCAAGTCACACCTGGGTTCAAAAACTCACCGTCGCCCCCCCCCCCCCGCGTCGCTGCCCTCCAACCGCCTCCCGGCTACTCACTTGCACAGCCAGTCGTTGATGCCCCTGTCGAAGTGCCTGCAAGAGATACGCCAACCGTGAGCGACCCTACTCTCTGCCCTCCGGGGGGGGGGGGGGGGGGAGGGGGGGGGCGCTTACGTCTCGGCGAAGACGTAGAGCATGGTGAGGCACTTGGGCGGCTGCGGGGGGTCCAGGTGGTCCAGCGTGGCCACGGTGTTGACGACGCCGAACATCACGGCCGCCTTCACCCAGTCGTACACCAGGTTGGAGTAGGCCAGGCCGGCTGCGGGGGAGGGAGGGGGGGAGGGGGGGGAGACGGGGGGGGGGTTTGAGCCGTCGGTTTGAGACGAACGCGCTGAAATGCGAGCCGCGTCACCCACCCAGGCACCAGTCGGACAGCTTGGCCACCAGCTTCAGGTCGGTGGGGATGGTCAGGATGTAGAGGTAGTGGAAGAAGACGTCCACCAGCAGGATGCCAGCCACGTGCAGCAGGGCCCTGGCGGTGATGTTCCACATCTCCCTCTCCTTGCGGGCCAGCTGGGCGCTGTTCGCCTGGGGGAGTGACAAGCCGCCGCGTTCAGCCGGCGTCTCTGGAGGCACCGGAAGCACGCGCCGCCTCGTCCCCTCACCTGGGCGTGGTACCTGTCGAAGGTCATGACGGGTCCGAAGAAGAAGAACGGGAGGTAGAAGTTGTACTTGAGCAGGTCGGAGAAGGTGTAGCTGCCGTCCGTCCTCTCGCAGTTCTCCAGTGCGAAGCTCATGCAGCGCATGATGGTGAAGCCGACGCCGCCGTAGAACAAGATGTCTTGCAGGTCAAAAGAGCCGGTCACCAGGGATTCCTTCAGGGGGAGGAGGAGGAGGAGTCACTCTGAGCCCCAAATAAATCTCCATTCTACGCTTGGACTAGAGGTCATCCTAAAGCCCTGCACACCTGAATATGAATACAGTTACTTCAGTAACACTAAAGTTCAGCTTCATTTCTCAAATACAGTTTTCATGGGACATATATTGCATCATTATTGTACCATGCTACATACGTAACTGCATTTTGCATTATACTGGGTAGTGACTGCTCACTGTTTGACACTGAGATCTTGTGTAGAGCTCTCATGTACGCGTCTCACAATCCACATCCCTTTGATTTCCATCAGAAAGTGCAGCCGCTTGTGATGTACGAAGTGACCGCAGGGCCGTTTCATGCGAGTACCCTAAGTATCTAAAGAGGACATCATTCCCAGGGGCTCCCTCTTCATTAAGAGCCTGCCTTTGAGGTCCCCTCCCCTCCCCTCCCCTCTCCTCTCCCCTCCCCGCCCGTGCCGCATGGGGGCCCGCCCCTCTCACCTGCCAGGAGTTGTACGGTTCCAGCTTGATGGAGGCCAGCGTGGCCAGGCCGGCGGCCAGGGCCATCCACTTGCTCTTGACCAGGGCCACGCCGTAGAGCACGACGCAGTGGGACAGGACCAGGGCCACGAAGGTCCAGCCCATGGTGACCAGGACGGCCAGGGCGCCGTACACGCCGAAGATCAAGGATCTGTGCTGTGGGGGGGGGGGAGAGGGGCCGGCGTCAGGGTCAGGGTGACACCGACCGCCACAAGATCGACACAAAAGTGGCGTTAGTATCTACGGTGAGGGGCGGGTGGAGGATGGGGGGGGGGGGATTAGACTATGTGTGTGTGTGGGTATGAGGTCGGGGAGGGGGAGGGGGGGATCTACTGTCAGTGGAAATGATTTGAATGAAACACGTGACAAAATGTTACAAAATCCACAGGTTTTATTCATGTTACCTTACATCCATCTACACCAATCTTCAGCGCAAGCATGGAACGGGACAGAAAACATGTTTAAAACACCTCCAACTGTTTTAAATATGTCGCCACGGTGCACTCATCACGGGGCAGGATCGCTGCAGTCGGACAGAGTTCAGTCCATGCCCATGCACCCAGTCAGTGATGCGCTCGGCCTCCGGGGCAGAGGGAGGGAGGGGTTGAACTGTACCGCATGCCACATTGGTATTGCTTAGTAGAGAACGGGAGGCAAATCCAATCGATCCGAGCCGAACTGCATGCGCAGCCCGAAGCCTCAGCGACACATTGCAGCCCGGGCTTCAAAGCGCTTACTCCAATGATCATCTCATGTGTGCCCTCGCCTGGACTGTGCCCGTCCACACGTGCAAACACGTGCACACACGCGCACACACGCGCTGGCATTGGCAAACGTTTGCGGCTCAACCCTGACCGAACGCCGACCCGGGACCCGTGCCATCACCGCATACCTGTGCGCCGCCACATGAGGCTGGCGGGGGGAGAGTCACGCGCATGCACGCACCTTGGGGGCGAGCAGGGTGAACATCTTGGCAAAGATAACGTGACCGGTGAGGGCAAAAAGGATATGGTTGCGGAAGGTGGAGAACCACATCATCCACTCGAAGTCGGCCACGTCCTGCGGGAGAAGCATGGGTGAGACGGGGGGGGGGCCCCCCTCCGGACTTGTCGAATCGCATGGTGCGGGCGGGACTTACCATTTTCCTGCCAAAGTAGTGCCATCCCGGCTTCACGCTCTCCCGGAAGGCCTTCCTGTTCGCGTTGTCTGGGTGCGGGGGAGGAAAACACAGAGGCATTTTCAGCACGCGCATCATAGGGTGGGGTAGGGTGGGGTGGGGGTGGGTGGGGGTGGGGGTGGGGCTTTCACTCCGGGGCGGTCCCGTCATGTCCTGTCCCAGACGCGTCACGCCTTGCTTTGGTTCGGCCCACGTTCGCGCCGCACCTCTGAGAGCACCGAGCTCGGCCTCCGCCTCGGTCTGTGACGGGGAGAGGCCGGGGGAAACGGGAAAGGTCCAGGCCACGAGGGGGGCGAATTCCGAGCCGCTTGGGTTTAATGGACGGATTACTCGCAGCGGGCTCAAGGTGTGCGAGAACACGCCGTCCATTTGGTAAGTGCCACGCGTGTTACGCAACGCACTCGCCGCAAAGCCTCCCGTTTCTGAGGCGTCGACTCCCGGCCGGTCGTAATCCGGTTGCGGAAGATTAGTTGGTGGCATAGTGCGAACAGAAGCGCCCAAGCCGGAGCGAGTTCAGTGTACCGCAAAGGAACCGAAGCTTTTACTTGGATTTTACTTTAGAAATAAGTCTTGCTTTTCTTTTGGGGTAAAAAAACTAGTAAACTAGTAGAAACTAGTGGAGTCGACCTATCTTCCGATTGTCGATTACGGTGATGTGCTGTACACGGATGCCTCTGTGCAATGCCTCCACATGCTAAATGGTGTGTATCGTGGTGCTCTTGGGTTCATTGCAAACGGCGGAGCTCTAACTCATCGCTGTGTCTTGTACAGTGAAGTAAACTGGCCGTCTTTGCATGCGCGCAGGCTCGGCTCGTATGTGCTGATTTACAAGGCCATTCTTAGGGAGATCCCATCGTATCTATCGTCCCTTTTAAACTTAACTAACGGGGCCTACAGTCTCCGCTCTCGGGACTTCTGTCGTTTTATTGTCCCCACGGTGAGACCAGAGATGGGGAAGAAAGCTTTTGGATTCTCTGCTCCGAGCACGTGGAGCAGTCTGCAGTCAGGGCTCGAACTCCAAAGCCTGGCGTCTCTGAATGCGTCCAAGGCGATGATAAGATCCGCCACGTCCAGGTTTCAGGAGGGCAAACGTTTCGTTTGATTGACGAATCTCGCAGATTCTCTTCTCGGGTTTTGAAAACAATCCAATTGTTTGTTTTTGTTTTTGTCCGTTTGTTTGGACTGTGTCTTCGACTAATGTGACTGTGTTGAACCGACTCGCTGTCATTTTGGCCAGGTCTCCCTTGCAAAAGAGGTCTCAATGGGACAAACCTGGATAAATAAAGGTTATAATAATAATAATAATAATAATAAAACGAGAGCAACTGAGCGAGCGGGAGGGATCGCGACCGCGGAGGCTTCTTACGACCCCCCCCCCCCCCTCCAATTAGGCTAATGGCCGTGATAATAAAGGAGACGAGAGCGCGGGGGGAAAACCTCTTACTTCTGGGAACGCAGCCAGGCCCCTGTTATCAGCAGAGAGCGGTGCTGCAGCGGGGCTGGGGGGGGGGGGGGGCAGAGCGGCCGAAAAGCACCGTTTAAGGAGAGCGAGGAGCACGCGGGGACGGGCCGTGACAGGCCGTGCCACTGCCACTCGGCCCGCTCAAAGGGCCGTGTGTCCTCGGGGGGGACTGGGCTCGGGGGGGAACACGCGGCCGGCACGCGTGCCTGCATGTGCCGGCGTTGCAGGAGGAAAGCTCCCGGTTGCAGAGCCGAGTCGTCATTCGGAGATTCGTTGGAAAAGTGGAGCGTCTTTAAATGGTCTCCGTGTTAATGGGGACGCGGAGGAGCCCCTTTGGGGACCTGGCTCCGCCAAAATGGAGCTCGTTCCGTCCGGCGCAGGTTTCCTCATTTCCACTCGTGATGTTCGTACAGCGCTGGAGACGAGCGTCGGTTTGCCTCGACTCCGCTACATCTGAACACATTGCAGTGGACTTCAAGTGTGTGTGTGTGTGTGCGTGTGTGTTGTGGACACCGCTGGACGCGCTGCGCACTCACCGCTCGAGGCCTCCAATATCCAACTGCTGGCCCATATCAGGGCCCCGCCGAGCACGGCTGTGTAGAGATACAGCTCGTATCTGGGGAGGGCGGCCTTGATCCCCATGGTGGACGCGCACACTGGAGGCCTGCCAGTTAGAGGGAGCAGTCAGCCACACAGTATCAGACCCGACCGGAAGGCAAAGGGCACGCGCACGGGGGACACGGGGACCCGGGGACCCGGCTTACGGGTCTACCGGGGCGAATTTTGAATGAAGTTGGTTGGGGGACGTTTCCATCTCACTCTCACTGTTGTTGCCTGAAAAGCTCTGCCTGATCAGATGCGAGTGCTGCGATGGCCGCCTTTGACAGCTTGGCCTCCATTAAGATACAGCCAATCAGATCACGGACGGCATCATGGCATCTTTCCATGAAGCACGGCCCAACGCAATAACGTTTCACTGGCTCGAGAGAGTGACCCGCAAACATGGATAGACGCGCTATATTGTGACATGTTCTCCATGCCAGGAGCGGAGCGCCTTGTTCCCGAAGGGCTGACATTTCACCAATAAGCCCGTGGGATCGACGGGGCACCGACTTAAATAGGCCTGCAGAGCCCCGGCTCCTTGGAATCAGCACCGTCAGCTGCGCAACCCTACCTCCCCTTCCTATTATAGCTCGCGCAGTTGGTCGGTTGGGGGCAAGCGGGGCAGCTGCGCTGCTACGTGATCCGAGAGGCGCCGGGGACTCGCTTCACGCATTATTCGGCCCCCGGCTGGAATGACCAAGAATGGTGCACGGCGGACCGAGGAAGGAGATTCCCGGGCCGGGGAACGACACGCCGGTGCCCGGCCCCTGAACGCGCATGTGAGAGGGTGTACGTACGGAGGGGGGGGGGGGGCGTCAGGCACTTTACATGGAAGTTCATGGAGTTGCCCTGCCGAGCTCTGGCCGAGCGTAACCATGGCCAAGCAGGACCCCAGCAAAGCGTCCCGCATACAAATTGATGTCTTTCTGTTCCACGGCTCCCAGGCACTCAAAGCCAGTGGGGCACACGCACACACACGCACAGGCACACACAAGCTTTTTGCATTGATTTTCTCCCTCCACTGTCACACTCGCAGTACAAATAAAAGAGATTTGTCGCCACCGACCTGGTCTCCGCTTCACACTCGAGGTCTGCAGCCCAACTCTCCGCTGTGCGGCAGAAATAAGAGGAAGAAAGGGGGTTGGCGGCGGCGTTGCAGCAGGTTTTCTACTTCATCCGTCTTGAGGGGGGCTCGCCGCTCGGCTGCCTGCACTCTCCAGCCTCGGCCAGGCAGGATGTTGTGGACTCGACGAAAGCAGGAGGAGGAGGAGGAGGAGGAGGAGGAGGAGGGGGAGGAGGAGGGGGGATATATTTATCTTTCACTACGGCACCGCAGTGAGGGGTGGTCCATGCCAAGCACATCAGACCTTGTTGGAGCTGGAGACAATGTTTGGACATCCCACAACACACGCCAAACATCAATGCTGAAAGGATGTATGGACACGGGCATGAAAGGGATGTCAGAAGTTTTCTTTTAATGTTTTACAGTCGCAACATCTGCAGATCATGAGGTGACAGGCGAGGGCTGGTGAAATTGATGACCTAAAGAGAAAGGCGTCCCGCCTTACCAGTCCCACGTGCCTGCGCCTCTCTACTCCTCAGACGCGCGTGAAACGACACGACGCGAGGGGAGCCCCCGAGCCGGCGCGGCGCGCATCGCGTCAGGCTCTGCGGCCGCGGCAGCGGCACGCCAGCCCGGGCCACTGGGTGGCGCCGTCAGCCTGCAGAGCGCCACGCAGGGGGGTGGAGGTGGGGGTGGAGGGGGTGGAGGTGGTGGTGGGGGGGGGGTGCAAAACAACAGGGCAGCAGCAACGCGGGAGCGCTGCTCTGGAGCCGTCCGCTCCGCTCCGCAGCCCATACGCGCCCGATACGCACCCGATACGCACCTGCCCCGGAGCCCCGTCAACCCGCTGCTCCGAGCGCCAACCGAGCCCCTGCGTCGGTCCGATGCGTGTGGGAGCCCCGGCCGGGCTGTGCCACGGTCACCCAGTGTGGCCCGTCTGAGCGCATAGTCCGCAGTTCCAGCGATAAAACAAGTGTGTGTAGTAATAATCTGCGTCCGGCAGTAGTTAGAGGGAGGTGGTGCGGGGGCTGAGGTCCGGCAGCGGCAGCGGCAGCGGTAGCGGTAGCGGCAGCGGCAGCGGCAGCGGCAGCATCAGTCCGCCCCCTCCCTCCCTCCCTGGCCTCCCTCCCACCCCCACAGCCCCCCCCCCCCTCCACATCCACACACAGAGTCCATGTTGCACAGGGGGAGCGGGACCAGCAGAGGGAAGCTTCAGCCTGAGAACTGTGCCCGGCGCTACGGTGGCGGACAACAAGTGTCGCCCGCTGCGCGTTTGCTAGGACGGCAGCAGCCCCATCCTCCTCCTGGTCCTGGTCCTGGTCCGACTCCCGGAGCGGCAGCCCCGTCCAGCCTCCTCCTCCTCCTCCTCCAGCGGTTCCTCCGTCACGGCTAGCTGCTAACCCCGGCTAGTTAGCAGCTCGTCGCAGGCTGCCGCCGCTGGCTCGCTGGCTCGCCCGCCTGCTTCCGGGGCCTCGGCTCGTCGTCGTCGTCGTCCGCGCGCGGGTGAACGTGTTCGCAGCGATGCCGTCGACGGCGCCGGAGCCGTAGACGCGAGCAGCGAGAGGCTCTGCCCCAGCCCGACCCTCGGCCTCCCACAGCCAGCTAGCCGCGGCTAGCCAGCCTAGCCGCAGCGCGCGACCACCGAGAACGTAGTGGAGGGGAAGGTGGGGGGGTGGAGAACAAGCCGGCCGTCTAAATGGACCACATGTCCATCATCACCCAAGTTTCCAACCCCAAGGAGGAGGAGATCATCTCGTTCAACCAGGAGAAAGGTAAGGAAAGGGGCCACTCGACCGCACTCGGGCTAGCGGGCTAGCCGCGTTAGCTCCTAGCTGGGGCTCCGTCGCCGCTCACATCCTGGCTCCCCCCGTTCGCCTCTCCACCTAAAGCCAGCCCGCAAGCGTGACCCAAACGCGCCTCCCGACGCGGCGAGGTCCTCGGACAGGTGCGGCCCCGCGACGTGTCGGGCGTCTGTCGGGACGACCGTGGCGGCAGAGCCGGCGGTCCGGAGGATTAGCGCGTAAATAACCCTGCCCCACACCTGGCCGAGTCCTGCGCGGGGATTAACGTTCGCGCCGCGGGCGGAAAGTGCGAGCCCGAGTGCCGGCGCTCGTTGTTGACGTTCGGACGCGGAGGGGACTGAGGGGAGACCCGGCGCGGATCGCGACCGCAGAAGCCGAGAGTTCAGAGTCGGTGGCGAGGAAAGTCGTGCGCACGTAAACACTCGTGCGGATCTGGAGCGAAGTGCGCGGCGTTTACGTTAAGGATGCGCTTCCGAACGTGCGTGTCTGCCTCAGTGCTGTGGTCTCCAGTCCCCGTAATTGACAGTTAATAGATACGTAGATAAGCATTTCTGTGGGCAATCAGGGTCAAGATGTTTTTTCAGTCCCTCACTTTCACTTCTCAGGCTTTTTTAAGCTGCTTTTTTCCAACTTACTCCCTAGCCTCGTCTACCACGGAGAGCAGCTCTTCCCTGCCAACGTCCATTCATTCCCACTCCCCGTGCTTCGCGGACGCTTTCCGGGTCACCCGGGGCCCATGGGACGCGTCTCGGTGTCGCATCTCTGACTTGGCCCGTCGGGCCATTAGTAATGTGAGAACTCGAATCTCCCCGGCCCAACAATGGATGCTCCTTTAGGGCACGGAGGGTATCCTTCAGTCGCTGCCACGGATTCCGTGTGATGATGGATTAGCGGTGTGTGTGTGTGTGTTTGTGTCATGCGAGTTTATTGTTGCAAGTGTGTGGGAGAACAGTCGGGATCTCAGTCACTGAATCCGGGACATTTCACAAAACCAGTTGCTGAGATACAAATGAGTAAGAAATCGCCACAAGTAAACTCGGTTGCTATCGGCACATTGCTTTGTATCTGAGCAAATGCATTAAGGTCCATCTATTTAGCCTAAATGATGGGCAAAGGTACTTTTGGGTCTGGTTTGCCTTTCTCAGTCTCACTTTTTGTCTCGGAAGTTGTCGAGCTGTGACAAAGTGGTGGCGAAGTCCTGTTGGAGTCACTTTGTGTGAGTACTGCTGGAGCTATTTGTCCTTTTTAGTGCTCAAATGATGTGAATATATACTTGCTGGTGGCTTAAAACTGGATGAGTGGCCCACGTAACTGCAGTGCAACGATGTCAGACATCTTCACTTCAAGCAAACCTAAGACATGATTGTTGTCACATAGACATTCCTTTATGCCCAACAGACCTCAATGCATGCTGAAACCTTACAAAAGGAAAATATCTTGTCCCTTCCGGACTTTGCGTCCTCTCCCTAGCACCTGCTTGGGTTTTCTCCGGATACTCCGGTTCCTCCCACGGTCCAGAAACATTCTCGTTTAGGTTGACGGAAGTCCCTAAATGGCCCCTAGGTGACAGTGAACTGCGTGTGTGAGCCCTGTGATTGACTGGAGAACTGTCCAGGGCGTATTCTGACCAGGGCGTAAGATGGATGGATGGGTGGATGACGGATGCATGGATTGATGACTGTTTACCCGCAGAGGGGTCTGTGCAGTGTTCCCGGCTAGATGCAGTTATTCGCGAGGCAGAAAAAATCTCACCCAGGTAACGGCCCGAGTGAGAGTTGTCTGCGATGCTGGCCGGAGGACGTTGCATGGCGTGGACGTCGCTGTCTCTTCCTCGCCCCCCGTCTCCTTTTCCCAGGAGCGACTCGCACATTGTTCCTCCCTCGGGCAGTAGTCGGATGTAGCCGTTATTGTAGGATTTTGGTGACTTCAAAAGTTTGGGCAAGGGCGGGAGACGGTCCGACATGCGTGCATCAGGGACGGTAGAAAGGCCTCTCCCTGTGTTGGGATGAATTGAACCGTAACGAGTGCGTCTCGTATGGCCGCCAAACACGTCCGGCAGCGGAGGGATTGGACGGGGAGCCCTCCGTCTCGCCTGGGCCGGCTCCAAGCGGCCCCGGACCGAAACTGAGCACCCCTGCCCTCGCCGCTGCCCCGGCGGCCGCCTGCCGATCAGTCCGGCTCGGCTGCCGAGCGGGAGGCCCGAAATAGCCCCGCCGCCCCGTCGGACGCAGCGAGGCCAGGAATAGCCACCTGCGGAAGTGACGATCGCGGTCTCTCCAGTCTCGCTAGATTTTCGTCCTCAAGAGAAAGACAGAGGCGTTCGTCGTGTGGTCCCCCCCCCCCCTGTGGGATTTAGAAAACTGTGAATGAGGAAGCCGTTCCATTCATTTATTTATTTGTTGTTATTATAGTCTTTAGCTTACTCAAAGAACAAGAAATGTCTGAGATGAGTGGATGATCCCTTTCCCTGTCCGGGACTGGACTGGGCGCTGGTGCACGGTGGCCCTACGCGCGGGCCTACGTGGAGTGTGGGCCTATTTTTAGCCGCGGCTCCGTGTGTGTTTTCCCCGGGCGCCTTATTTGTGCGGCGCGGCGGTCGGCTCCGCCATACCGCGGCAAGAATATCCCGGGCCCGGTTTGAGTGCGAGGCCCAGCCCCAGTCCCGAGCGCGCGTGGGGCCCCCCTCCGTCGGCCCCCGACGCGTACGAGCGGAGCAGGGGACGGCCGCCCCCCCCGGAGGTGACCGACGCTGGTCGTTCGAGACGGGTCCACGAAGCCGAGCGCGCCAAGCGGTCACGGGGAGATCGCTGAGACGTGCGAAAAAAAGTCGAATCTGGAAGGGCAGGCGGTTAGTGGCGGCTGGGCTTCCCGGCTGTGGTCCGTCTCGCCTGTTGGGCAACGCGTTAGCCCGGCGTTGCAGTGCAGGAAGGCACTAAATGTAAGGGGTGTTTCGGGACAAGGAGAGCTTCTCCGAATGCCGGACGTCCAACTCGCGCTCCGGCCGAACTCGGTTACTTTTAGCTGGATGCGAGCCGTTTCATTCTGGCGGCCCCCGCTGCGTCCCGTCCGACCCTACCGGTCCAGCCATTGGCCAAAACGGTTTGTTTGGGACGCGGGGCGAGCTCAGCTGGAGACGGAGGCGGATCGGCCCTGGTCAGTTGTCGGGAGCGACTGATCAGTGACTCGTGGTGTGTTCGTTGGTGGACGAGCCTTGATTCGCTCTGCCTGGAGGACGTGGCCCGGGCGACTGGTTCGCGGTAATGCGGCCCCCACGAAACAACCAACGGCCACCGTGATATCGTCGCGTACCACGCGATGCGCGCGTCGCGGAGACGTTCCGAGCCGAGACAAACGGCGCGTTATGATGCATTATGCACTCGCGCTCGCCGTGTCAATGTGTCGGGCCAATGAGAGGAGCCCTGCCACCCTTAATACCTGTCCCCCATTTGTTTAACCTGCCCGGCTGAGCGTCCGATTGGCTGAAGAGCTACTAAAGGGGGGGGGCCAGGAGTCGGGTCTTGCCCGACTCCTGGCCCCTGATTGGTCAGAGTGTGCAGCCCTGCTGTTAATATCGTGGCACGGAGCTCTTGGACGTATCTCTGTCCTGTGAATGACGTAGATATCCAGTCCAGGTGATGGGTGTTGATGGGAGCCCCGGTCCTTTGTGTGTGTGCGCGTGTGTGTGTGTGTGTGCGTGTGTGTGTGTGTGACTCAGTAGCCCTGGCTTCTTACTCCCAGGGTCTTTGTGCGGGAACGGGACAGCTACAGTGATGAGTCACCGCAAGCTGACAAGTGCCTCACTGCCCCAGTTTTGCAGTGGCACGGGGGCGAGCCGACGGCGAGACGAAGCCCGCTTGAATGAAGCCCGTCGTGCGCTCCCCCCGTTGTCTTATTGGTTGGTGGTCTTTCCAGAGCTTCTCATGCTCTCCACTATATTCCTCCATCTGTAAGCACTTGAAGTGCTCCGTCACGTGTTTGGGCCGCTCAGATGATGGCTTAGTGTTTTCCTGTGGGCTCAGACATCCCTATATATATATATACATACACACACACACATGCAGTTGTGGACATAGGAGCGTTTTACATAGTTTCTATCGTGCTGCTCCGTCATCACTGCCGGTCTGGGCAAACATGCGTTTCCAGCGGCCTTAAATAGCTACAGAATGTTGTTAGATGAGTATCATACTTGGTAGGTTTTGGAACGGCGGAGCTTGTGGCGCTGATAAGGTAGCACAGCCTAACCAGCCAGGGCAGCCAGCCTCGGCTTGAAAGGCCTCACTGGGTGCGAGCGGTCAGCTGGCAATGGGGGGGGGGGGAGTGACGGGGGAAGTGTCTGAATGCGCTGCGACCAGCCGTCCCCCTCTCGGCGTCTGCCCCCCCCCCCTCCCCCTCCTAGCCCGCTCTCCTACTGGAGTATTTCTGGAGTATTTCTGGCTGGGGGATGAAGGGTCCAAGGGCCTTCTGAAAGCAAACAAGTGCTGATCTGACATTATGCCCCCTCACTATGCGATCAGAGGCCTCGAGAGGCGCGAACGCGGACCGGGCGCTGAATTTTGGTGTGCGTTTGTAACCGCCCAGTCGCGTGTGTGCCGACCGGTCCAACAGGCTTGTTTTGAGTTGTCGGAGCCGTCTCTTCTTCTTCGTCCCACCGTCCCCCGGATGTGGGGTATGAAGTCGGCAGCACAAAGTGGCACGGTGTCAAGATGCCACAAGACATGACATAATGCTCTCTGCTCGTCACTGGTCTTCAGTTGCAAAGGCATTCTGGTTGTGCGAGTGGGAGGGTGTGTGTGTGTGTGTGGGGTGGGGGGGGGTGGGGTGGGGGGGGGGACTAATGGGTGGAGAGGAATGCAGCCTTGTATAGGCTCTGCGGGGTCTGAGGGCCTCCCACCACCACCTCCTCCCCCCCTCCCCCTCCCCTCTTGTGCGTGTCCAGGCTGCTCCAGTCACTCACCTGCCAGCTGAAACGTGGGAGAGGGAGAACGCAAGCCGGCGTTCAAAATGGAGCCGGGGCAAAAAGAAGGCGGGGGAGGGGTGTGGGGGGGGCAGCCACCGGCTTGTCACTATTAATAAAAGCTGGGTGTCTGATTTAGGTGCCGCTCGGCGGGCCTGGAATGAGGGGCGACCTGCAATCAGAGCTCTGTGTGTCGCTATGTGTGACTGATGAAGTCAGCCAGCCAGCCAGCCAAGTTATTTTCTGACCAGCGCCTCTGCCGGGCCCGCTCCACCAAGCCGGCCCCAGCGCCGTTCAATCACGCCGCCAAGGTCTCGCCTACTGTCGCGACCCGGGGCCAGCCTCGCACGCCGCCGCGGCCTCTTCGGAGGACCGCAGTCCACGGTCCACGAAGGTGGGGAGGCGGCGTGTGGCCGGCCCGAGGTCGGACCGGACAGAGTGGGCCTCCACAGCAGTGATCCGAAAGCTACTAAATGTCAAATAGGTGGTCGAATGTGCTAGAGAGGCTTTGTGGCGAGTGCCTCACTTTAAACCTCATCCACTTCCTGTCGGGGACAGAAATGTCCAGTGACAGCAACGGCTGTGAAAACATCAAACGCTTCAGTCTCTTCGGTTTTGATCAAAACCGCCGGGTTCGCTTGAAGATCCGGAGGGAAAGAATTGCAATATTTCACATATCGACTGAATCAAAAGTGCGACGTTTAAAAACGACACAGAAACGACTCGCGGCCATGTCTTCGCCTCGATCCAAAATGATTTTTGATTGCGTTTTTTTTTTTGAGAATCTTTGTCTTTTATCAGATTGTTAACGCGGGACAGGAGGCTCAAACATTGCCACATACAGTCGTACCCGGTGTTGTTTTGACACAGCGTTCTCCCAACTGTCTCGGATGCACTCACTCCTCCATCGCCCGGCATGCAAATGACCCGACGCTTCCCGGTTCCAGCCGGCTCCGCTCTTCATGAGCCAACATCAGTTTGCATATCCACTTGTTGAACCTCCTCTCTCTCTCTCTCTCTCTCTCTCCTTCCTCTTCCTTCCAGCGTCTCAGTCCAACAGCAGCCTGAAGAAGCAGCGGAGCCGGAGCATCTTCAGCACCTTCTTCTGCTGCTTCCGCAACTACAATGCGGAGCCCCCGGCCTCCAACACCAACGCCGGCTCCTTGCCTCCGCCCGTCGAGGAGAATGGATCGCCTCCCAAGGTGTGGGCCGCCCGCCCCCGCTCAGCCCGCGCCACCTCGTTTCGCACCTTCCCGTGATCTCCGTAGAGCCTTTTTGTGGTGTTCTTTGAGTTCTCCTTCCTACCCCTCACCCTGTTTTTTTTGTATGTGTGTGTGTGTTTATCTCTCTTGTGTTGTAGTGTGACCAGGTCGAGGTCATCCCTGTCCCTAGTGTATGTATTGCCTTTTTTGTTCTTTTTTTGTTTCTTCCTCTTGCTTTTGCATGCGGGCTGAGTGGGCTGCTGCCGGCGCGTCCGGCCTGTCTGTGTGGGCCCCTGCGCTCCCCGGAGAGCCGGGGCCCCTGCGCTCCCCGGAGAGCCGGAGCTCCGCCGCTCCCCGGAGAGCCGGGGCTCCTGCGCTCCCCGGAGAGCCGGGGCTTCGCCGCTCCATGGAGAGCCGGAGCCCCTGCGCTCGCCGGAGAGCCGGGGCTCCTGCGCTCCCCGGAGAGCCGGGGCTCCTGCGCTTCCCGGAGAGCCGTGTCTCCTGCGCTCCCCGGAGAGCCGGGGCTCCGGCGCTCCCCGGAGAGCCGGGGCTCCTGCGCTCCCCGGAGAGCCCGAGCCCCTGCGCTCCCCGGAGAGCCCGAGCTCCTGCGAACCCCAAACGGGCTCGGCGTGAAAGGCATTCTGTAAATCAGCCGCCAGTGACTCTCTGAAAGCGACCCGTTCCCGTTTTCCGCCAAAAGGATGCGTAATGTTTCCTGAGGCCACGCGACGTCAGGCCTTCCCAAACGAAGTCCACTGGCGTTTTCACGCCGGGCCACTTTGGTTTCTGCTGACGAGACTAGCGTTTCCCGCCCAGCATGGCCTTTTCTGCCGTTTTGTCCCGCTAGCCCGACATGTGGCCTTTGAGAGCCTCTACTCGGCCTCGGCCTCGGTGTCCAACAAAGCTAACAAAGAGGCTTCTTACCGGAGAGAGAGAGAGGCAGAGGCTCGGGGATAACGAATTACTGGCTGCTTGGATCAGAGTTAAGGTGAATGAAGTGTGTCTTAATGAGCCCGGAGCTGGACGGTTTCAGCGTTGGGGGGTCCGTGCCCTCCCTAACATGGCGCCGGCCCTCCCTGTCGTTTATGCAAAAGCACCTCTCCGCCGTCGACCCCCCCCCCCCCCCCTGCGTTTGCCTCTCAACTCTGCTCTCCTCGCCAACAGCCACCAGCCAAATACCTCCTACCAGAGATGATAATATCCGACTACGGCAAGAAGTGCGTGGTGATCGACCTGGACGAAACCCTCGTCCACAGCTCATTCAAGGTGAGGCGTGTGCGTGTGTGTGTGTGTGTGTGCTGCATGGACAGCCGAAGGTGGACCTGTTGCCTCAGACTGCCGAAGGTGGGAGGAAGTGTCACTCCTAGCACAGTGATTGTCCTCTTCCCGCGTGCGAGCGGCCCAGAGTTAGCTCTTGCAGGACCCCTGCTGGCCAGTCGCGGCATAACGGCCCTGTTGTGTCTCCTCCCCCGCAGCCCATCAGCAACGCCGACTTCATCGTTCCCGTGGAGATCGATGGCACTGTGCACCAGGTACCGACCACACGCCGCCGCCGCCGCTCCATCTCTCTTTGCCCGGGGCGAAGACCTCGGGGCGAAGGAAGGGGGGGTGGGGGGGGAGGGGGGGGGACGGCCGTGATCCGGTTCAAGTAATCCAGGATAGGCTGTGCGTATCCTGGTTGGCCTATTCGCGATTACTTGCACTGGGTGGCGGCCCCTGAGCGCCCCCCGGGTCCTGCCCGCCCGCCGGCCGAGACGCGGAGGAGGAAGCTCGTCTCTTCTGCCCGTTTGCCACCGGCGCGCGCCGCCTGGTCTGAAGGCGGCGTCCTGTCTTCCAGGTGTACGTGCTGAAGCGGCCCCACGTGGACGAGTTCCTGCAGAAGATGGGCGAGCTGTTCGAATGTGTGCTCTTCACAGCCAGCCTGGCCAAGGTGAGCCCCCCGGTTGTCTTTTTTTTACCGTATTATCAGGGTTCGGCTTTATTTAAAGGGCCAGCTCATCACCGGCCCGCATGGAATAGGTCGCCCGCTAATGGGTCTCGACATATAAGAAGGTGCCGGAGCATGAGGAGGTTTGCATGTAGGGGAGGAGGATTTTCACCCGCACTCTATATGGTATAGGAAGCCAAAGCAGGGAGGGCCAGTACAGGAGAGATAGGATCTCAGAACTCAATCTGCCCTGTTGTGGATGAGCTGCATAGTACTCCGAGGCCCGTTTGAGTATCCAGCTAGCAAAAAAAGGGGCACGGACTAGTTCCTCTGCTGCTCTGGGGGGGGAGTACATGCCTACGTTTTTTGGAATGCTGCAAAGGCGAAAGGAGGCAGTCCGGTCCAGATATGTTTGAAGAGGGAACTAGACGACAGGTCCAACACCTGGGCTCTCCAGCAGCAGTGCTGGAGGCAGCGATCTGGGAGATGGGGCTGGAACCGCGGTCTCGGAGGGCGGGGATGGGTCGGTAGCTCACAATCCTGTCCGCCGCGGGGCCGCCGGTTGAAGGGAGCGCGCCCGGGGACCTAGGGAGGCGGGTGGACGATGGGGTCAGGCGACGGGAGGTCGACGGGGACCAGTGAACGTCAGGCAGGAGGAGCAGTACGACGCGGTGACGTCGCGGACATTCAACCCCGCCTGAACGCTCACGCCGTCTGCTCTGCTCTCCGTTTGTGTCCATTGCGTCTTAGCCAGGGATGCCCGGGTAAGTGTGACGACGCTCAGGGCCCCGAGTTGAAAGTTAGCCGTTAGCGCTTAGCGTGTCATAGAGTAGTGCCCGCCCCCCGCCCCCCGCAGAGATAGGTGCTGTGCTTCGCTCCCCTGGCAGAGAACCCTAGCGTCTCTGCGTCTCTGATCAGGCTCTGTGTAGCAGCCGCTACACAGTGACCCGAGTGTGTGACCCGAGTGTGTGCTTGTCTGGCCCCGGGCAGTACGCCGACCCCGTGGCAGACCTCCTGGACCAGTGGGGCGTGTTCCGGGCGCGACTCTTCCGGGAGTCCTGCGTCTTCCACCGGGGCAACTACGTCAAGGACCTGAGCCGGCTGGGCCGAGAGCTCAGCAAAGTCATCATCGTGGACAACTCGCCCGCCTCGTACATCTTCCACCCGGAGAACGCTGTGAGTTGCCCGACCACCCCAGAAGCCTTTTTGCATGCGTGTGTTGTGGCGGGGCCTGCGGGACTTTCCCCACAAATGCAGCCGAACGAGTTCCAATGTGACCTGGAATGGCGTTCGGCAGACGTCTCAGTGGCACCTGTCCTCTCCTGCCCTGTCCCCAGGTCCCAGTCCAGTCCTGGTTCGACGACATGAATGACACGGAGCTGCTGGACCTGCTGCCTTTCTTTGAGGGACTCAGCCAAGAAGACGAGGTTTACGGGGTCCTGCAGAATCTGAGGGCCAGGTAGCAGGACCCAGCGCGGCCCCGACTGTGCCCCCTCCAGCCCCCTCCTCCCCATCCTCTCCTCCTCGCCGATGATCTGTGCCCCCCCATCCCCCGCCCCTCCTCTCACAGCCACACCTCTCAGACTCAGGCAGATCCCCCCCCCCCCCCCCCCCCCCCCACTCTCGCGCCCTCTTGCCTCTGCCCCAAGGGGACGCCCTGGAGTCTCACTGTGGAAAAAGCCCTCATGTCGGAACCCGTCTACTGCTCGGCTTCCGAGTGCCACCGGAGAAGAAACACAAACTGAAAAAAGAAGAAGAAGAAGAAGAAGAAGCGGGGGGAAAAAAAAGAAACAACAAAGCGAAACACTAAATATCCCAGGAGCACTGGGCACTGTGAGTTCATAGCGTAAGGGGGGGGGGGGGGGTACAAACTGGTAAGAGGGACGAACTCCGGTCTCTACTTACACGGAAACGGAGTTTCGCCATCCGGAAGTGCTTGTTTTGAAACCAAAAAAACACCCCCACCCCACCCCAACCCCCCTCCCCAACCCCCCAACCCCCCCCCCCCCCCCCCCCCCCCAACCCCCCCCCCCCCCCCCCCCCACCGTCTTTTGTGGCGCCACACAAAAGCGCGAGAGGGACTCGGTCCTCGTCTTGTTGCTATGCAGGCAGTTTCCGGTAGTATGGGGGGGGGGGGGGGGGGGACTGCGATTCTCGTTTCTTACCGAACGAAGTGCCTTGTGTGAATGTCTGTTTCTACGGGGTGGGGGTGGGGTGGGGTGGGGGCAGGTGGGGGGGGGGGGTACGTTTTGTACGTGGCATATTTCCGGAGCGCTCCAGGCTTTGATCAAGCGGGCGCGGGGGGGGGGGCGTCTCGGTGCGAGAAAGCTCAGCTTTGGATCGCCAAAGCGTCCCCGTAGTGTTCTCTGATTTTGTTTTGTTCTACTTTTTTCTTCCCGGTATGCTCGTGCCACTACGTAGATGTGACTTCTCTCTCCTCTCGGCTTTCGTTCCGCGTAGGGATAGCCCATTTGCCCCAGGGGGGACGTCTGCGTCCCAGGAGCGCTCCCAAGTTCCTTCGGATGGCTCGGTCCGAACGCTCGGGACGAAACGGTGCCATTTATCCTCCGTCTCTCTAGCATCCCCCCCCCCCCCAACCCTTTTTTTATATCGTTTTATGCTTTGCCAAATAAGGAAGTCATTTGCGACGGGCTTCATATCGTTACCGGGTGGGGGGGGGGGGGGGGGGGCTCAGCTGCGACCGTCAAGCCATCGGCGGCGGGTATAGCGCTCCAGGTTTAATCCTTTCGACGGGTGCCCCGTCACGTACGTTTGTGTTGTTTTTAGCGTCACAGGCTCGTCGTTTTGCCACGCCAAGCTTATGGTAAGGCTGGATTCAGCCCTTCGTGGGTGGGCGGGGTGGGGTGGGGGGGGTGGGTGGGGGTGGGGTGGGGTGGGTTGACACATATGGTGGTTGGCGATGGCCGTTCTCCTGAATTGTACACAGTTGCGGAGGTCTCCCCTTTGGCTGTTCCCCAACGGCGTGGGACCTCGCACCGAAGTGGGTCGAGTGCCATGTTTTCATTACTTTTTTTTCTCCCCCCCCCCCACAACCACGAGGTTAGCATCTTCCGGGGGCGGGGGTGGGGTGGGGGGGGAGACTGCCCCTCTCCCGGACTCTTTCTAACTGCTCTTCACCTCAGTGCCTGCGTCTTACGAGAGGAGCCACACGAACCGAATGCTGCAACATTAGCTACCACGGCAATAACCTCCCCCCAGCCCCCCCGGGCGCGAGCGTCTCGGCCCTTAAGTGGGTTTGGAATAATGACAACAACAAAACCAGGACGACGCGTCAGAATGTCGAAAGGAGTCCCGGAGGCCGAGAACCACTGAAGTATCCCCAGCGTCGCTCCGTCCCCGGCAACCTCGTTCATGGCGAGCTACGTTGCCACGGTCACCAGGTGCAGTTGCGGAGGACACCTTCCTTCCAAACCTCCAGATGTATGTGTGTGTGTGCGTGTGTGTATGTGGGGGATAGGGAGAGGGGGGGCCGGGTCCTGGCCTAACCTAACCGGACAGCCTCCAGACCCGACGGGGGGGAGGGGAGGGGAGGGGAGGGGGAGGGGCCGGCTCGAAACGAAACACTTAGCCACTCGGGTTTGCGAGGAAGGCCTGTGAAGCGCCTCGTCGCGGTCGCCCGGGTATCGCCCACGCCCCCTCTGGCGCCGTCTCGCTAGCGCCTGCCCCCACCCACCCACCCACCCCGCGGCTCCGCCACACACTACACGCGCGGGCCTCGCCGGCTCCGTCACGCCATTCGCGTGCTCACCACGCCATCCCCAGAAAAGACACTCGCCACTTCCTGGTTTCCACCTTTTCGACCCCCCCCCCTCGGAGGCCGCTGCTCCTCCAGGCGCGTTTCGGACGCTTTCCGGCGCGCCAAGCATTTGTGTCCGTGGCTCCAGCGCAGTGTCCCCTTTTTGTACGGAGGCGCCCGGGCCGACCCCTCTCGGCCTCCTCTCGGCTCCCATCACCTCTTTCTCGGAAAATGTCGTTTGTATCATTGTGATATTTTTCTACCAACCTCTTGTCAGTATTCGGTTCGAAGAGTTCCATATTGCTCATTGTATCCGGCTCTCCGCCTCCTCCCCCTCCTCCTCCTCCTCTTCCCTGCAGATCTGCAACAGCCCTCGCTCTCGCCTCAGGCGGGAGCTCTCAAGTCAGGTCTTTCACGTCTTTCCTATCAGGAGACGTACGTGTGTGTGTGCGTGTGCGTGTGCGTGTGAGAGAGCGCACAGACGTTTCGCCTGTGCTTCCTTCCAGTGTTTCTTTGTGCGTCGCCTCACTCATAATCACACTTTCATCGTTTTGTATCGATTCAGCACCAAAGTTCTACAACACTCGAGTTCAAGTCACTGTTCTCTGGGGTCGGGCTTAGGTTTGTATTTTTTCCTCCTTTTTTGGGGGGGGGGGGGGGTGGGGTGGGGTGGGGCGGTCAGATTGTTCACCTTTCTTTTCGAACTTGTGACTCTCGTCGGCTTATTTTGAGTGTTGAGAGCGTGTTGTCATCCTGAAAGTCGTTTTTTTTTTTTCTTTCTATCCACAATAAAATGCTTCCTCGAAGTGACCCAATGTCGTGGTTTTCATTCCAGCGTCCGATTTTGCGGTTGCGGTTCCGGTTGAGACACACACACACACACACACACACACACACACACGAGGGGCCGACGTTGGTGTTGAAAGCTTTCATCTTTATCTCGACACGTGACAAAGACAAAGGCTGAGGATGTTGCATGAAAAATGTGGAGAAAAAAAAAAAGAAACAAAAATCAGACTGAATGACTAAAAGTACCCACGAGGACAGAGCATGGCACCTTGGTGCCGGCTTGCGCATTTCCAGGATTCGTAAAAACGGTCATTTTTCAATAAAAGGCTTCAAATGCGCAACACATGAAATGACTGGTGATGAGGGACGCCGGCTAGAGTGACGGCGGAGCGGGGCCGAACGTGGTGAAACACTAGTGCAACTCGCACCGCACAGTTTGCGCAATAGTCACCTCCCAGCGCAACCGATCACGTGTTCACGTTGGCAGGTCAAACTGCCGGAACCAAGCCAGTAAGCTAACCGTCGGCTAAAACTACGAGAGCCTTTAAAAAAAAAAAGAGAGAGAGAGAGAGGGAAGCGGAGATTTAGAAACGACGCGGCGTTCAGTCCAGGACCATGACGTGCACGAAGAGTCTGGCAGAGGGCAGGACGTCTCCGTTCTTGTTGAGCAGAGGCACGTGTCTGTATCCTGCGGGGGGGACAAGGAAAAAAAGGCTGTTGGGACGAGCTGTTTGCGAGGCCGGACGGGAGGCGGTCCCGGCCTCTGTTCATTTGTGAGGCGGGGATGGTGGGGATGGTGGGGATGGTGGGGGTGGCGGGGGTGGCGGGGGTGGTGGGGATGGATGGTGGGGGTGGTGGGGATGGGTGGGGAAGGTGGGGATGGTGGTGGGGAAGGTGGAGATGGTGGTGGGGAAGGTGGGGATGGTGGTGGGGAAGGTGGGGATGGTGGTGGGGAAGGTGGAGATGGTGGTGGGGATGGTGGGGATGGATGGTGGGGATGGTGGGGTGGGGTGGAGATGGATGGTGGGGATGGATGGTGGGGGTGGTGGGGATGGTGGGGTGGGGTGGTGAGGATGGTGGGGATGGATGGTGGGGATGGTGGGGATGGATGGTGGGGAAGGTGGGGATGGTGGGGATGGATGGTGGGGAAGGTGGGGATGGTGGGGATGGCAGAGTGGGGATGGTGGGGGTGGTGGGGATGGTGGGGATGGATGGTGGGGATGGATGGTGGGGAAGGTGTGGATGGTGGTGGGGATGGCAGGGTGGGGATGGCGGGGCTGGACTCACCCATTTTCAGGCTGGTGAGCGGGAGCGCGTACTGCCCGATGAACTCGTTGTCGGAGGTGGCGTCGTAGTCCTCGACCAGGAAGCGCACCACGGCCAGCTCCGGCACGCCCACCACGAACGTGAAGTTCTCGTTCCAGGACGGGTTAAAGCCTGGTCCGGAGCAGAGGAGATACGCCGTCTTTAGAAATGTCAAATGTCAAGGCTAGGGTCGTGAGGTCGCACACACACACGCACAAACGGCTTGGAAAGGAAACGCAGACGAATGGTAAGAGTCGGCGAGGTGGGGGAAGGGAACGATACCGTTATTCTCAATGTGGTGGGTCTCCTTCTCATCCACGTCCACTTTCACTCCGAACACCTGCACCTTGACCAGCGGGTCCACGATGGAAGACTTCTTGTGGTTGACCTTGGGCAGCTGCTGGGCGGAGATCACCTGGGGACACAGCGCGTCGGATCAGAGCATGTCCACCCGGGCGTGGAGAGGGGCGAAGCTGTGGGGGGGGGCGGCTCGGGACACTCAACCATGACGTGCAGCTTCTTGCACTTCAACCAGTCGCCCACGGTCACGGCGACGGGGTCGAAGCCCGTGTCGGCCCTCCGCATGAAGGCCGGCTTCAGGACGTAGCCGCTCCTCCCGTTCACCAGGAATCGGCCCTGGTTGACGTCCATCTCCGGGCAGTTGGTCTGGAAGTTGAGGGCCACTGGACGGGGAATGCGACAGGAGGACACAGAGGGGAGGGAGAGAGAGAGAGAGAGGGGGGGGGGGTTAAAGGGAGCCGAGTGGCCACGGCCGCCGTCCGCCCGCCCGCCTCAGGCTACGCACCCATCTGACAGCCGGCGTTCCACAGGGCCACGGGGTTGTAGTTGGACGAGTCGGTCCGGGAGCCGGCCGGGTAGACACGGCTCAGCTTGTCCACGTTGTGCCGCACGAAGGCCGTACCTGCGGGAGACAGGGCGTCACGGTCACACACCCGCTCTGGCGGGATCCTTTTTTTTGGGGAAGGGAGAGACGACCCTCGGGCCAAGGTCACCCCGTTCTTGGCCGGAAAGTTAAGCTCCCCCCTGCTGAGGATCTGTAGCCCGGATACTTGATTGTGGGTGTCTCTCCATGTTGGACCGGCCCAGTTTCCGGGTCAGCCCGGTTTTCCGGGATTTAGTGTGTTGGCTCTAATGACATTTTCCCCACAGTCACGTTTCGGGGATTCTAGGAAGCTCTGCTTCGTTCCGCCGATAACCCACTGAGGTAAAACTCGAACCGTGGACCCAGGTCCCTCCTCACCCGAGCTCTCCGCCAGCTTGAGGGCCTTTCCCTCCTTGAAGGACGACATCTCATAGAAGCTCAGGTTTTGTTGAGCGTCCTCAAAGCCGTTGAAGTGGACACTCTTGCAGTAAACCACCATGTCGGACAGCTCTTTGGCCAGCTTCAGCTTCTTCTTCTTCTTCTTCTCCTTCTTCTGCAAAATTCAGTGAAAAGAAGACGCAAATGTTCCAAGTCGAGATGAAAACCTAGATTCAGATTTTCTAAAGTAGGTACTTTTTCAGACGTGCTTCCGACCAGTTCGTCCGGCCTTCGTTTGTCGGCTGTGAGACATTCTGTGCATATTTGTGCGTGGGGGCGAGCCCCACCTGCTCCTTCTCCTCGTCCTTCTGTTTGTCCTCCTCCTCCTCCTCCTCCTCCTCGCTACCCGACTCTTCCTCCTCGGTCACGTCCGTGTCGTCGGCCGCTGCCTCGGCAGCAAAGCAGGCCTCCAGCTTGTTCAGACGCTTCCCTTTGATCAGGAACTTGCCCCTCAGGTCCTGAGGATACAGACGCGCGCACACACACACACACACACACACTTTCACAGGCGTCCAAATCAAATCTAGTGACGTTTGGCGGCAGGAGCGCGGGCAAACCTCCGGAGACGGGAAAGTCGAGGGCATTCCCTCCCCCAGCGGCGTGGTGACAAGCGCGCTGCCCAGGATGGAGCTCATGTGCCGGGCCATGACTTGCTGCTGCTCCAGGCTGCAGTGGTTCTCCAGGGAGAGGATGACCGGGTAGTCCGTGGTCTAGGGGGAGAGAGGGAGATTGAGAGAGAGAGAGAGAGGGCTCAGCTGGGGGAGAGGGGGTGGGGGCGGAGCTCCGCCTACAAGCGCCGGCGGACGCACCTTGAAGGCGTACTCCTTGATGGCCTGGATGGCGTCCCTGAAGAGGATCTTGGAGGTGAGCGTGTAGCCGTGGTAGATGACGGGCTCGTCGTCGGAGCCGTCCCAGCAGTCCAGCTCCACGCAGCGGCAGCCCTTCAGCAGGGCCCTGGCGCAGACGGGCGAGAGTTGCTCTCCGGTGGGAACGTGCAGGAGGAGATGAGAAGGCCAGGAAGGCGAGGCTCAGCCATGGCCTCGCGCGGGATATCACGCATGGGATACTGTGTTTACATGTTCGCCTGACCCAGCTAACCTGGACGTTTGTCATTTCTCCCCCCCCCCCCCCCCGAGTTCGAGAGAACGAGTGACAAATGCCAGATGCCACCGTGACAAAGAGTCACAGTGGCATCTGGCAGTTTATAATCGGAGGATCTGTGGATCTGTACGAAAACCACAGCCGTCCCTATCCAGGAAAAGTCCAGCTCTGGCCGTCAGACAGAGGAGGAAAGAAGCTCTCAGACAAATGCCGTCTCTGCCCAGCAGACATTTTCAAGACTTTTGGTTCAAGCTATACATTCTGAACAACGAGGGGCATCTCACATTCCACAAAACGGAAGACTGAATTGTTCCGGGGGGGGGGACGTTTGCTTATGAGTGTGATGCCTGGGTTTGGGCTCTGGGTACCTGATGTAGGCCTCTGTGCTGCTGGGCCCCTTCAGCTGGTCCTCCAGCAGGTAGGTGTTGTGGGAGGAGGAGATGAAGTAGTGGTTGAGCGGGTGGCTCATGTCCTGGTACACGTCCCGGTGGTCGGCGTTGAGGACGGAGGTGTCCTGGTGGTGCAGGTACATGAGGAAGCCGTCTTTGGACAGCAGCTTCTTCTCCTTGGCTGGGGGAGTGCACAGAGGGACGGGGGGGGGACAGTGAGGAGGGGCACAGCCGCTTTCCAAATACAACAAAAGCAGAATGCTTTGGCCTTAGAATCAAGCTTTTGTCCCGTTAGGTGTATTGTTTGAGGTCTCGAAGCACCGCATGCATCCTGACTGCTCTATAGGTAGTCTGTGGTATTAAACCTTGCAAAGAGGAGTTTAAGGTGGACAGATACAGATAACAGACCGCACCTGAGCCACTGAACAGACTACTCGTTGCAGTATAGTGCATGTTTTAACCTCTGTCTCGCAAATGCATATTCGTAGCCCTTCGTAAGTGATTAACCGGCTCCTGGTCTGTGCATATGACTCGGAAAACTGTCGCCACATGCAGAGTCGGTTATGAGCTAGCTCTGCGCCGACGCGCGGGAGCCCGGAGGAGGCCACTGACCGCTCTCGTCGGGCTCGAAGGCCTCGATGACCTGCCTGGCGTCGGCCAG
Organism: Karalla daura; assembly: GCA_029224185.1. Lineage (NCBI taxonomy): Eukaryota > Metazoa > Chordata > Actinopteri > Chaetodontiformes > Leiognathidae > Karalla > Karalla daura. Next base: position 22,594,926 of record CM055197.1, read on the forward strand.
CGCCGCCTTCTCCTTCTGCTCCCTCAGCAGGAAGTCCACCAGGTTCTCGGCGCTCATGAAGCCCGTGCTCTTGGCGTACTCCGCGTAGATCACGTCGATCTCCTCGCGCCGCGTCAGCACGTCGTAGAAGTGCGCGATCTCGCCCCCGGACAGGTAGCCCGACCTCGATTTGTCGCAGCGCTGCGGAGAGGGGACGCGGAAATCGCATAAACCCTCTGCGGGTGAGGTCGAGGAGAGGCTGAATAACTCGACGACTGCACCACAGAAATTACCTGGAAGATCTCCTCCGCGTAGTCGTCGTCCACCTCGATGTTGATCAGGCTCAGGAAGTTCTTCATCTCCGACTGGCTCAGCTTGTCGTCTTTGTTCTTGTCCGCCTTCCTCAGGCAGCTGAGGATCCAGCTGGAGGAGTGGCGGGTCAAGGCCAACGCTCAGCACGGGTCGGTCATTCACGCCCCCCGGGGGGGTTTGGGCGTCTCCCGCGGGGGGGACGCGGGGGGTCTGCCGCTCAAGGATACTGCTCCTTCTTCTGCTCCACGCTCAGGCTGCCGATGGCGGAGAGCAGCTTCTGCAGGCTGCCGACCCACCGCCGCGCCTCCTCCTCCGAGCTGGCCATGAGGTCCAGGTTCTTGCGCCGGCCCTTGAAGATGAGGGAGAAGCAGCGGCCCTCCACCTGCTCCTCCGTGTTCTTCCTCAGGCCCTCGGACTGGCGGCCCAGGCGCACCGCCGAGATGTCGTCCAGCGAGACTGCGGGCGGGATCAGAGCGGGGCTGACGAGCGCTCGGCAAACACGGGGCCCGCTGTTTGCGTCACCTGACGTCACCCGACGTCACCCGACGCCACCTGTGGCGGCGGCGTGTTGGCGCTCGCAGCGGGCCACGCTCACCGACATGTGACCGGAGCAGCCGGCTGCACTTTATGGATGCGATCCGGCAGAAAATACGACCACGTCAAACCTCTCCTCCTCCTCCCCACGCTATCGTGACAATAATAATAACAATAATAAAAATTGCTATCTCGATGAACACACCCACGGAGGAATATCGCGGCTATCACGAACAGCTTCATGGGATGATACAAAGGTCTTTTATGACTCCCTGATCCTTCGCTTTTATAATCCCCGAGGTTGTATCATCACCGAATATGGATTGAAATGTCACAACTGCACCGACTGAAATTATGCTTTTTTTTCTGGATTCTTTTAAGAATATGAATGGTGGACTAGCCTGTCCAGCTCTCTCACACACACGTTTGGGGTATCCCGGGACAGCACTCACACGTCTGGTTGGACTTGAGGATCTTCTTGGACTCGTGCCACATGGTCTTGCAGTCCTCCTGCAGCCTGAAGAAGCGGGTCTTCTTCCAGGAGCTGGAGCGCACCTTCAGGAGGTCTCCCCCCTGCAGGAGGAACTGCAGCTCCTGGTCGCCCTCCAAACCTGGCAACAACAGGCAAGATCCGGCGGGTTAAACAGCAACCTGCGCTCTGTGATTCCCTTCCCCCGCCCCCTGCACGCCTTCCTGGTGGCCCTGCTTGTCCACGGGACTCGAGCCTCGGAGCAGACAGGGGCTCTGCCTCCTACCTAGGATCTTGGCGTTGGCCTGGATCATCTTGCGGCTGCTGGCGCAGCGCAGCTGCTCCTGGGAGCGGCTCATGTTGCTCTGAGCCCGCAGGCAGTTCATGGAGACGGATCTCGCCCTGGATCTAGCCCTGGACCTCGACCTGGACCTCGACCTGGACCTGCCCTTGTCAAAGTTCACGTCATCTTCGGATGCTCCTCCGCTGTCAGCCAGTAGCTGCGCCTCATTTCAGTGTGCACAGAGAGGGGGGCGGTGCCGCAAGAAGTGGGCTGTGACTTCCGACTGTCTGTCTGTCTGTCTGTCTGTCTGCATGTTTGCGTCTTGAAGTCACTTCAGGGGAAGTCCGTCCCAGACCGGCAGTGTTTCCCTGCGGTCAAAACTCAGCCAGCTAGACCTGTTGAAGTTACACACTGATTCTCCTAAATGTACAGTCTCAAGTTGTGTCCGACAGCCACCACGGCCCTATCTCGTCTCAGTCAGGCCAGCAGTGGGGTTTTGGCTTGGTTTCGACATGTTGTTCTCAATCCACTGGCACGATCGTGTCGATCTGCCGCACGTCATGGCCAGGGCGTATAGGCCAGCCAGCCATTGCTGGATGTCCCTGAGAACAGAGCCAAGACCAGAGTCCAAACTCATCTCGGAGACTTCTTCTCCCATCCTTTCAATTCAGGCTGAGCAAGGCACAGGTCAGTCGCCCACTGCGCATACACTGTTTTAGGAATGCGCGTACAGTACAAGTCTGAAAATATACTTCGCATCCAAGAAGTTTGTGTAAAGTTGTAGGAAAAGCCTTGGCGTGGAGTGCGGGGATTACCGTCCCGCGGGTTCCATCTAGCGGCCTGTCTGCGCTACTGCAACGCCTGGTTTCAATACAGCGCGAGTCGGGTACTGTTCAAACGTCAATGTGCCGGGAGGCGAGTCAAAAAAAAAAAAAATCACGACCGGCGCGGATCCACAACAAACAAACGGCATCTGTGACTGGACCACAGCCTAATACGTGTTGTTGTCGTCGGGGTTGTTTGTGCCATCCGCTCTCCTCGAGGCTCCTTCGGTTACGTCTGCAGCAAGGTGAAACCGGGCTAGATGAAAGGGGCCACACCTTCAGAAGGGTGAAAACCAATCTCACAAAAATCCACAGGTGACCCGACTGGAACGTGCGTCGTTAAGGAGCGTGAAGTGGTGAAAAGATGATCGTGTTTTGAAAGATTCCGGTGACTAAAACCGGCCGCATTTGGCTCAGATGCCACTGAATGCTGAGAAATTGCTGAACCATAAATCAAGGCTCAAATAAACGAAACCAACCCTCGTCCTACCGTGTTCCTTTTCGATCCCGTTCGTTTCCATGCTCCCTCAGCCTTGTTCCCTCCTCCGTCGGATGTCGGGCGCGCTCTGTCCCGTGCGGGGCTTCGCCTACAGTTGCGCCTCTCTGCTTCCCAGGCGCGCGGCGAGGGCGCGGGTCCCGGCCGAGGTGGCTTTCAGGTGGTGGGCTCCTCCTGCGCGCTGTCGCTCCCGCAGCTCTGCCGCCGGCCCCAAACACCGGTTTGACGAGCCTGCCGTGCAAGCCGCAGTGCTGATGTCACAGCAGGTGCAGCCTACCCACGGCGGAGCAGGGTGCACCTCGAGCCCGGCTCGTTCCATCACAATCAACATGTGGTTTGACTTGAAGGCGGCCTTTAGAGCGCGCGCACACACACACACACACACGATGAACTGCGGCCACATGAAAATGCCTCTTTAAACAACGCATTTCGTGACACGTTTTTTTCCCTCTCATACAGCACAGGAAACCTGTACCAGTGGGGGGTTAAACGGGGAGGAGACGTCACCTGAGACGGCACCCTGCAGCCTCTAGACATACTGCAGCCAGGCTTTAGAAGGAACACTGAATGTTTTGAGTGGACGTGCCATCCATTGTCAACTTCTGCTGGAGTGTTTTTCCTCGTGCGCTTTTCACTGGGACACCTGCTCCTTGTGTACACACAAGGTAAACACAATCGAGATAGCTGAAAGGTTGAGCTGGCCGCTTGCCCGTCCACATAGTCGGCAGTGAGTTTGAGCATACCGGTTGCACCGAATGGAGCAGTCCCCACACGCCCCCCCCCCCCGATTTGCTTTTCATGTGCAGCTCAGCCTTGGCTGGATAATAGCGCTGCAGTCAGTGGCGCACAGGGGCTCCTGTGGCTCTCAGCACTTCCCTTTCAGGCCCGGCTTATCCTCAGCGCACTGTCAGCAGCGGGATGAGTGAGCTTCAACGCTGCATTGGAGTGGAGTGGGGTGGGGTGGGGTGGGGTGGGGTGAGGTGGGGTGGGGGTGGGGGGTGGGGGTGGGGTGCTGAGATCAGTCTCGGTCCCGTGGGCGCATGTTTGACAACAGAAGCTCAGCCAACATGTGTTTCTGATTATCGTCAGATAAGAAAAAAGAAACAGGTATTTCATCTTGAATTTGTCACGTGTCATGCTGATAAATGTTTGCCAGCTCCACCCCGGCCATTCAAGTTCCCCTGGCGCCTTTGTGATTTCTTCTGCCCTCATTTGAGCAACGAGACTTTTTAGACGGCACACGGCTTCATTTCAACCGCAACTATGAGCGCGTGATCATTTTGTAGGCGATTAATCTGTCAGTTACTGGATCGATCAATCAGTCAGTTTCGTTTTTAGGGTGACTCAGAAACAGGGGAAATTCCTTTTGCTTGTTTCACAAAGTCCACATCGTGTTTTTAAAGGACTCGTTTGTCTTCACCTCAATAACAATCAATTATCTGTCACACAAGAAAACGGTGAACATTCACCTTTAAAAAGCTGAAATCAGAGAATTTTGAGTGAATAACACTTACGTTCAATTGTGACTATTATTGTTTGATTCATGGTTGATTACTCGCTTATTTACTGTATTGCAGCTCTGCTCTCCATATGTCCCCAGTGGCTTCTTTGCACATGGCTGTTGTGGATGGTGTAAATGCGCTAACAGTTGAAAGTCTGATCGGCCGTTGTATTTGTGGTTCCCGGCTGATTGAGTCCGGGAAAACTCATTTTGCACCAAAGCGTTGCATGTATGCAACCTAACCGGTGCACCGTGACTCTGTTGAAAAGAACAAACTTTGCTCAGTCAGACGTTCCTGAACTTCGAAATCCGGTCCGTGGCAAGTGACTTTTCATACCGACAGGGCTGTGCCTTTGCTCTGTGCCTGCCTGTTGAACAAGCAAGGACAGGCCCCGCAGTGTTATGTGTTTATGCTTGGTTCCTTGCATAACCTTACCATCCATTCTTTGGCTGCTTTTTACCACAGTGTTGACATGTCTCTGAGCACTGGTGCTGCACTGGACGTGCAGGAGATTACACAATTCTTGAGGTTCCTAGCTGAAATAATGATGATGTACCCCCGATAACTTGCAAGAAATTGTTTGTGGAGTTTTCAGCGCTAACTTTTAGGCGTCGTTACAAAATAACTTGTTTAAACTAAGCTACTCAACTTAGTCATTCAATAACCCAGCAAACATTGATGTCCCCCCATCCATCATGGCGCAGCTGCATAGAAGCTCATCAGAATCACACTGATTGCCAGTTAGATCTACAGCTTATACCGCCACAAGGAGTTTACTTGGGCGATTGACACAGAACACAGGAAGGAGGACGTCATTAGATGGCAGCACAACACAACAGTAAGCGCAGGGCGAGTACACATAATACGCATAATACGAATGCATAACACTGTGCATAATTCATATTACATATGTATTTTTATTACTAGTGCCAATTTGTGCATACTGCTTAGTGTATATTCCAAGAAAATGTATGTTGTGTAATGTATTTCAAGTCATGTCAATATAAGATTTGCCCTTTAATTACCCATGAAGGGAAATGATTCTGCCCTTAGCCAAAGTCACACAAAAGAACATCACATTGATGATGCACAATGAACCACAACACAGGATACGTACAGTAGTACCTGGAGTAACAGTGAAAGTCATGAACACACTTCAACCCCAACTGACTACTCACAACTGTACAGCACAGCACACCACTTTTTTTTCATTGTCTTTAGTTTAATTTGTATTTTTCCGAATGTATTTGCAATGTAATTACTGTGTAATACCTATACTGCTATTCAGTATTCTGTCTCCATGATTTGTTGTCACGTACACGTTGTCTGCTCTTGTCTGGCATGTCTACCGTTCTCATGTTGTCTGAGGTGCAGGAAGACTTAAGAAAGTTGGAACCACCATTTCTCACAACGCACATGACAAAAGTCTTCAATCTAAACACTGAAGTTAAGTCGTAAGAAATATAATAAGAAAAACAACAACCGCGAAAATAGTGCACTAGGTCTATTCTGCTTCGTTTTAGTGGGCTAAGTAGATTGTTAATGGCAAGATATACATATAAATGTTTGTTTTTTTCACTCTTGAGCCAAGGCACAACAGCGACAGGAGCGCCCCCTGTTGTTGCCACGTTGCACAGCTTCACTGGTTCGCCGACCTGTCGTTTAAAACTAACTACTTTGGCTGCGGGTCAAGCCCAAAGTCCATAGATTATAACCTGCTCTAGCAGTCCTGCTTATTGGGTCCTCTCTCTCTCTCTCTCTCTCTCTCTCTCTCTCTGAAATGTTGGGCTTCTACAAACGTTTGGCAGGATTTGCCACACTCCAGATGGCGCCGGGCGGGCTGACGTCACGGACGTCGCCGACGTCACCGACGTCGTGCGTGCCCGGCTGCGTCGGGCGCCGTAAAGTTGTGTTGACAGCGGCAGCGGCAGCATCTCCGGGGCCGGATGGACTAACCACACGCGTACTGCTCCAGACAGCGCTTCTCCCCCGACCCAGAGGCTCCGTTGACACCGTAGAGACGACGACGACGCCGCCGCCATGGCAGACGAGCAGTCCTCTCAGTCCTGGTCCATCGACAAGGACGACTACGAGCTCAACGAGGTGATCGGTGAGTGGCGGAGCTAGCTCAGCTAGCAGCCTAGCCTCCAAGTCCGGCAGGCAGCTAGCGCCGGGCGAAGGCCGGGCACAGCTCCGGAGCTACACCCACAGAGCTACAGAGCTTCAGCTACAGAGCTACAGAGCTACAGAGCTACAGAGCTGCAGAGCTACAGAGCTACAGAGCTTCAGCTACAGAGCTACAGAGCTACAGAGCTGCAGAGCTTCAGAGCTTCAGAGCTACAGAGCTACAGAGCCTCAGCTACAGGGCTACAGAGCTACAGAGCTTCAACTACGGGGCTACAGAGCTTCAGCTACAGCGCTACACAGCTGTAACTACAACGCTGTAACCACACAGCTACAACTTCCAGCTACAGGCCACAGCTCCACAATCGTAGCCCACAGCTTCAGGGCTCCAGAGACACAGCGAGGTTGACAGTTCTGTGCCCGGCCTAGCCCGGGGAGAGGAGCGGGGCGCTTCCATAGCAGCAGGCTGAGCGGCTCGTCGCAGCCCGGTGAGCCCCGGCCGGTGTCGGGGGGGGGGGGGGGGGGGCGGGGGGGGCAGTGCCCCGCCGAAGGTGTGACAGAGATTAACAGCGAGGCATTCCTCGGCGCAGCCACGCAGGGAGGCGCTCCCGCGGGGAAGGCGTGACACGGATTAGAGTGACTAACTTTGCTCACGCGCGGATCTGTCTCGGCTTGTGACCGCCGAGCGCGCGTGTCCCGGTCGGACCGCGTCGAGACGGATGTCGAACGGTACGACGTGTTGTAATGTTGGAAGCGTGGATCTAGACACTTTCGTCGAATCAAAGTTTCCCCTCAGTTGAGCTGTCATATCTTGCCTGCTGGTTTATATGAACCCTCATTGTTCAAATGCCCACGGAGTCTCTCCTCTTATGCCCCCCCCCCACCCCCCTGCCCGCCCCCCCCCACCATCCCAGGGAGCGGAGCCACCGCCGTTGTCCAGGCAGCGTACTGCAAACCCCGGAAGGAGAAGGTGGCCATCAAGCGCATCAACCTGGAGAAATGTCAGACCAGCATGGACGAGCTCCTGGTAAGACCTCGTGCCGCGGGGGATCGACGCCACAACAATCTTCGGCCACAAAGAGCCGCGTGGTGGTCGTCCTCGTCCTTTCCGGCGTGGACGCCGACTCCCACCGCCGTCCGCCGTCACGTGACCGCGCGGGGCCGGGTGTCCCTCCCGGCCGGATCGGTCACGTGGCGTACACATTCAGAGCCGTCGTCCCGGTCCTCTCAACTCTCATCCCCAGGAAGGCGACGGGGGGGGGGGATAAATCGCCCCCACACCCCACCCCCCCGATGCTTCGCCCAAACCGCCATAACTGATCGATGGCCGCCACGCCGCAGGCTCGTGCGCAAAGGTCCCAAGTGCAACGGAGACTTGGCGCGCTGTATAGATATGTAGTAGAGCCCGAGTAGAGTGCGTGTGTGTGTGCGTGTGTGCGCGTGCGTGCGTGCGTGATCTGAGCTTATCTGTTCTTCGTTCTTCGTTCTTCGACCTCCCAGCCGGGCGGGCTCGTCTCGGTCTGGAGGTCCCGACTCGGCCCGGCAGCTCAAAGCCTCCTATGACGGACTCTAAAACGGGGGAGAGCGCGCGGGAAACGTACCGTCTGTAGGCGGCGATGACGGTGGCGATCACGACGAGGCTGAGACGAGGCGCGCGCGCGCGGGGGGGGGGGGGGGCCCGTCCGAGCGGCCCCCGCCCCCGCCGGGCGACTCATCCATCGGCCCCCGTTGCGCCTTGCGGTGACTCTAATCGCGACACCCGCCAGGTCTCTCTTATCTGGAAACGTGCCCCGCCCGGGCTGAAGTTTACCCACCCCCCTCCCCCCACCCGCCCACGGGATCCCGAGCCTGCCTGCCTCCCTCCCTCTCTCTCTGACTGCCGGTGTGATGCCATGTCATGTGCACGCTCCGACCTGCTGCGTCTTGTGTGTGTGTGTGTGTGTGTGTGTGTGTGTGACTCCCGGTCCCTTATTTCTCTCCCTCCCCTCCCCACCCCCTCTCCTCCTCCCCTCCCCTCTCCTCCTCCTCCCCGTGCAGAAAGAGATCCAGGCCATGAGCCAGTGCCACCACCCGAACATCGTGTCTTATTACACCTCCTTCGTGGTGAAGGATGAGCTGTGGCTGGTGATGAAGCTGCTCAGCGGCGGTAAGTGCTCGGAGAGTCCCGCTCTCGCCCCCTCCCCGCCCGGCCCTACGAAAGCATCCACGCTGGTAGGGCCGTAGGGCCCCTCTGAGTGACGTGGGGGGGGGCGTGTGTGAAGCTGCCCCCCCCCCCCCCCCCCCGTGACTGGCCTGTGGCTCTCCCTGGCAGGGTCGGTGCTGGACATCATCAAGCACATCATCTCGCGCGGGGAGCACAGGACCGGAGTGCTGGACGAGGCCAGCATCGCCAGCATCCTGAAGGAAGTGCTGGAGGGGCTGGAGTACCTGCACAAAAACGGACAGATTCATCGGTGCGTGTGTGTGCCCGTGTGTGTGTGTGTGTGTGTGTGTGTGTGTGTGTGTGTGTGTGTGTGTGTGTGTGTGTGTGTGTGTGTGTGTGTGTGTGCGCGTGCGTGTGTGCGCAGACCAGTGGGGAGGAGGAGGCGCAGGCCAGTCATCCTCAGCGTGTGTGTGCGCGCAGGCCAGTGGGGAGGAGGAGGCGCAGGCCAGTCATCCTCAGCGTGTGTGTGTGTGTGTGTGTGTGCGTGTGTGTGTGTGTGTGCGCACGCGTGTGTGTGTGTGTGTGTGCGCGCAGACCAGTGGGGAGGAGGAGGCGCAGGCCAATCATCCTCAGCGTGTGTGTGTGTGTGTGCGCGCAGGCCAGTGGGGAGGAGGAGGCGCAGGCCAGTCATCCTCAGCGCGCGTGTGTGTGTGTGTGTGTGTGTGTGTGTGTGTGTGTGTGTGTGTGTGTGTGTGTGTGCGCGTGCGTGCGTGCGTGCGTGCGTGCGTGCGTGCGTGCGTGCGTGCGTGCGTGCGTGCGTGCGTGTGTGCGCGCAGGCCAGTGGGGTGGAGGAGGCGCAGGCCAGTCATCCTCAGCGCGTGTGTGCGTGTGTGCGTGTGTGTGTGTGTGTGTGCGTGCGTGTGTGTGTGTGTGTGTGTGAACAGGACATGAAAGGTGTACCAACAATGTGCAGTCAGAGTCAGTGGTGTGGGACGTGTTGACAGCTGGCCGCGCTCTAACCGTCCGTCTCCTCCTCCCCGCAGGGACCTCAAAGCCGGGAACATCCTCCTCGGGGAAGACGGCTCGGTGCAGATCGCCGGTACGCTCTAGCTCGTTAGCGTTGTGCCCCCCCCCTCCCCCCCCACCCCCCCCCCCCTCCTCCTCCTCCCAATGTGCTCTGCGAAGTAACGGCTCCGCTCCCCCGCCTCTCCCCAGACTTCGGCGTGAGTGCCTTCCTGGCGGCGGGCGGGGACATGACCAGGAACAAGGTCCGCAAGACGTTCGTGGGGACGCCGTGCTGGATGGCCCCCGAGGTCATGGAGCAGGTGGGCGGCCCGTCTCGCGCTTTCAGGCGTCCACCTCCGCGGACCCCCCCCCCCCGAAAGTCAGACGCGCGGCCCTCTGTTCACCCGGCCTCTGGTCTCTGTCCTCAGGTCCGCGGCTACGACTTCAAAGCCGACATCTGGAGTTTTGGGATAACGGCCATCGAGCTGGCTACCGGGGCCGCGCCGTACCACAAATACCCTCCAATGAAGGTAACTGTGTGTGTGTGTGTGTGTGTGTGTGTGTGTGTGTGTGTGTGTGTGTGTGTGTGTGTGTGTCCTCTGTTGGAGTTCCCTTTGGTTAGACTGCGTGTTAACCGAGGGCCGCCCGGCCCCAGGTGCTGATGCTGACCTTGCAGAACGACCCGCCGTGCCTGGAGACGGGCATCGCGGACAAGGAGATGGTGAAGAAGTACGGCAAGTCCTTCAGGAAGATGCTGTCCCTGTGTTTACAGAAGGACCCAGAGAAGAGGTCAGCCGTTCCCCTCTTCTTTCCTTCCTTCCTTCCTTCCTTCCTCCCTCCCCTTCCTCCCTTCCTTCCTCCCTCCCTCCCTCCCTCCCTTCCCGCCCTCACTTCTCCGGCTGCCTTTCGGGCCGGAGCGGACGAGTTGTGAACGGCGCTGTGTCCCTCCCCTTTTTTTCAGGCCGACCGCGGCCGAGCTGCTGAAGCACAAGTTCTTCACGAAAGCCAAGGTGAGCGTGCGTCCCGAAAGTCCAAAACACGCACGCAAAACGCGTCATATTCTCTTGGAGACGTTGTAAGACGTGTGCGCGTGTGTGTGTCCCTCTCGCCCCAGAACAACGAGTACCTGCAGGAGAAGCTCCTCCACAAGGGTCCGACGATAACCGAGCGGTCCAAAAAGGTTTGCTGGCCGAGCTCGCTGGGACGCACAGCCCCTCGCCGGGCCCGCCTTTGAACGTCCTCCTCTCTCTCGTCCCCCCCCCCCCCCCGGCCCCGTCCCCGTCCCCGTCCCCCCCCCCCGTCCCCCCCCCCCCCCCTCCCCGGCGCAGGTCAGGCGGGTGCCCGGCTCGAGCGGCCGCCTCCACAAGACGGAGGACGGCGGCTGGGAGTGGAGCGACGACGAGCTGGACGAGGAGAGCGAGGAGGGCAAGGCGGCCGTGGCGGCGCTGCGGGTGAGCCCCCCCCCTCCCCCCCCTCTGCTCGCCTCGGGCTCGGCCTCCGTTCATGTGTCGGTGTGGGATTCGCGGCGTTTCGCTGCGATGCCCGGGTGGAAAGTCGCCTCGCTTCAAATTCCTTCAATCCCGTCAATGCTCCATCGGCCCCGGGGTGGGGGTGTGGGGGGGAATCAAAGAATAAATTGCATGTTTTTAATCCTGACAATCTATCGTGTCCAATCTGCAGTCACCAGCTCAGTGACAGCTCTGAGTTAGCTCGGAGTTAGCTCGGAGTTAGCTCGGAGTTAGCTCGGAGTGAGCTCGGAGTGAGCTCAGAGTGAGCCCAGAGTGAGCCCAGAGTTAGCTCAGTGTTAGCACAGAGTGGGCACAGAGTGAGCCCAGAGTTAGCTCAGAGTTAGCTCAGAGTTAGCTCAGAGAGAGCTCAGAGTTAGCTCAGTTAGCACAGAGTGAGCACAGAGTGAGCCCAGAGTTAGCCCAGAGACCTCAGAGTTAGCCCAGAGTTAGCTCAGAGTTAGCCCAGAGTTAGCCCAGAGTTAGCTCAGAGTTAGCCCAGTGTTGGCTCAGTGTTGGCTCAGTGTTAGCTAAGAGGTAGCTCAGAGTTAGCCCAGAGAGAGCTCAGAGTTAGCCCAGTGTTGGCTCAGTGTTAGCTAAGAGGTAGCTCAGAGTGAGCACAGGGTTAGCTCAGAGTTAGCTCAGAGTTAGCTCAGTTAGCTCAGAGTTAGCACAGTGTCAGCGCAGTGTTAGAATAAATTGCAATAAATTGCATGTTTTTAATCCTGACAATCTATCGTGTCCAATCTGCAGTCACCGAGGGTGAAGGACGGGTCCCAGAATATGGAGGTGAGTGCGCCACGAGTGGACGTGACCTCCACGCCTTGATTCACTGACAGCGCCTCCGCGCAGCAATCTGCATGACCGCTCCCATGTGTGTCCCCTCGCTTGCGTTGTCCGTTCTTCCCTCCCTTGGCGCTGAACCGAGGCCGGGCCGCTCACGTCTGTGCCCCGTTGCGTGTCCCGTAGCTCTTCCCCGCAGCGGACGGCTCCTCGGAGCACCTGCAGCCCCCAGCCGCCGCGCACACGCTGGCCCCGGCGGCAGAAGACACTCCCCTCCAGGCTGCGGCCCAGGCCGGGAGCCCTGCACACGCCCCCACGGCTCAGGTACACACAGCTGGTTGCTCCGAGTGAGCGCAGAGTTAGCTCAGTTAGCTCAGCGTTAGCTCAGAGTTATCTCAGCGCTAGCATAGAGTTAGCTCAGTGAGCACAGAGTGAGCAAAGAGTTAGCACAGAGTTTGCACAGTTAGCTCGGTGACAGCTCAGTTCGCTCAGCATTAGCATAGAGTTAGCACAGCGTTAGCATCGAGTTAGCTCAGAGTTAGCACAGTGTTAGCGCAGTGTTAGCTCAGAGTTCGTTCAGAGTTCGCTCAGTCAGCTCAACGTTAGCCCAGAGTTAGCCCAGTGACGGCTCCGAGTTAGCTCAGCGAAAGCTCAGTTCACTCAGAGTTAGCTCAATGTCAGCCCAGAGCTAGCTTAGAGCTAGCTCAGAGTGAGCACAGAGTGGGCTGAGCGCTGGCTGAGCGTTGGCTCAGACTTAGCTCAGTTAGTTCGGCGTTAGCATAGAGTTAGCTCAGATTTAGCTCAGAGTTAGCACACAGTCAGCACACAGTTTGCAGTTTGCACAGTTTGCACAGAATTAGCTCAGTTAGCCCAGAGTTAGCTCAGTGACAGCACAGAGTGAGTTCAGAGTTAGCCCTGAGTTAGCCCAGTGTTGTCTCAGTGTTGGCTCAGTGAGCTGAGAGTGACCCCAGAGTTAGCACAGTTAGCTCAGACTGAGCTCAGAGTGAGCCAAGAGTGAGCCCACAGAGTTAGCTCAGAGTTCGCTCAGCGTTGGCTCAGCGTTGGCTCAGAGTTAGCACAGAGCACAGAGTTTCCACAGTTAGCATTAGGTCAGCGCTAGCTCAGGGCCAGCTAGGTGACAGCTCAGGGTTAGCTCAGAGTCAGGTCAGTGACAGCTCAGAGTTAGCTCAGTGTTAGCACAGAGTGGGGCCAGAGTTAGCTCAGTGAACAGAGTGAGCACAGTTAGCTCAATGACAGCTCAGAGTTAGCTCAGGGTTAACTCAGAGTTAGCCCAGTTTTAGCTCATAGTTGGCCCATAGTTGGCCCAGTGTTGGCGCAGCGAGCTGAGAGTGAGCCCAGAGTTAGCGCAGTTAGCTCATTTAGCTCAGAGTTAGCTCAGAGTGACCCTAGAGTGAGCCCATAGTTAGCTCAGAGTTGGCTCGGCGTTGGCTCAGCGTTGGCTCAGAGTTAGCACAGAGCACAGAGTTTCCACAGATATCTTAGCATTAGGTCAGCGCTAGCTCAGGGTTTGCTCGGAGTTAGCTCAGGGTTAGCTCGGAGGTAGCTCGGAGTTGGCTCAGCGTTGGCTCAGAGTTAGCACAGAGCACAGAGTTTCCACAGTTATCTTAGCATTAGGTCAGCGCTAGCTCAGCGCTAGCTCAGGGTTAGCTCGGAGTTGGCTCAGCGATGGCTCAGAGTTAGCACAGAGCACAGAGTTTCCACAGTTATCTTAGCCTTAGGTCAGCGCTAGGTCAGCGCTAGCTCAGGGCCAGCTAGTTGACAGCTCAGGGCTAGCTCAGAGTCAGGTCAGTGACAGCTCAGAGTTAGCTCAGAGTGAACAGAGTGAGCACAGTTAGCTTAATGACAGCTCAGTTAGCTCAGGGTTAGCTCGGAGTTAGCTCAGAGTTAGGTCAGAGTTAGCCCAGTTTTAGCTCAGAGTTGGCTCAAAGTTGGCTCAAAGTTGGCTCAAAGTTGGCTCAAAGTTGGCTCAAAGTTGGCTCAGAGTTGGCTCAGAGTTAGCTCAGAGTTGTCCCAGTGTTGGCTCAGTTTTGGCTCAGCGAGCTGAGAGTGAGCCCAGAGTTAGCACAGTCAGCTCAGAGTTAGCTCAGACTGAGCCAAGAGTGAGCCCATAGTTAGTTCAGAGTTAGCTCAGAGTTAGCTCAGTTGGCTCAGAGTTGGCTCAGCGTTGGCTCAGAGTTAGCACAGAGCACAGAGTTTCCATAGTTATCTTAGCAATAGGGTAGCGCTAGCTCAGCGCTAGCTCAGGGTCAGCTAGGTGACAGCTCGGAGTCAGGTCAGTGACAGCTTAGAGTTAGCTTACTGTTAGCACAGAGTGGGGCCAGAGTTAGCTTAGAGAGAACAGAGTGAGCACTGTTAGCTCAATGACAGCTCAGGTAGCTCAGAATTAGCTCAGGGTTAACTCGGTGTTAGCTCAGAGTTGGCTCAGGATTAGCTCAGGGTTAGCCCGGTTTTAGCTCAGAGTTGGCTCATTTGGCTCAGTTTGCTCAGAGCTAGTACAGCGTTGGCTCAGTGTTAGCCCAGTGTTAGCACAGAGCTAGCTCAGAGTTAGCACACGGTTAGCTCAGAGTTGGCTCAGCGTTAGCACGGTTAGCTCAGAGTGGGCTCAGAGTGGGCCCTCTGGAAACCCTCTGACGTCCAGCGCCGCCTTGTGCCCTTGCAGGATCCAGCCGTGGCCAACGCCAGCGTTCCCATCAGCCTGGTCCTGCGCCTGAGGAACCCCAAGAAGGAGCTCAACGACATCCGCTTCGAGTTCATGTCGGGCAGAGGTGAGGCCACGGCAGCCCCCGCCTCTCTCTCTCTCTGTCTCTCTCTCTGCTCACGTGTCCTCTCCGCGTCCCGTGCCCCCAGATTCCGCAGATGGGGTGTCCCAGGAGCTGGTGTCGGCTGGCCTGGTGGATGGGAGGGACCTGGTCATAGGTGAGTGAGGGATTCCAAGCGGAGGAGGCATCCTCCAGATAGCAGAAATTAGGTCAGTTACCTTATCTTAACCCCCCCCCCTCCCCTGATAGGTAACCCATTGCTCCGCAACCGGGATGAGCCATTCGGGGTCGAACCCTGTCTGTTCATTTGCACAAGTTTAAGACTGTGCCTTGGAGAAGAGATTTGTGCTCTTCTTGTTGGACGGGGTGGGATGGGGTCTTGTGGGACGGGGTCTTGTGGGATGGGGTCTTGTGGGATGGGGTCTGGTTGGATGGGGTGGGATGGGGTCTTGTGGGATGTGGTCTTGTTGGATGGGGTGGGATGGGGTCTTGTCGGACGGGGTGGGATGGGGTCTTGTGGGATGGGGTCTTGTTGGACGGGGTGGGATGGGGTCTGGTTGGACGGGGTGGGATGGGGTCTGGTTGGATGGGGTGGGATGGGGTCTGGTTGGATGGGGTGGGATGGGGTCTTGTGGGATGGGGTGGGATGGGGTCTGGTTGGATGGGGTGGGATGGGGTCTTGTGGGATGCGGTCTTGTCGGATAGTGTGGGATGGGGTCTTTTTGAATGGGGTGGGATGGGGTCTTGTGGGATGGGGTGGGATGCGGTCTTGTCGGATAGGGTGGGATGGGGTCTTTTTGAATGGGGTGGGATGGGGTCTTGTCGGATAGGGTGGGATGGGGTCTTTTTGAATGGGGTGGGATGGGGTCTTGTCGGATGGGGTCTTGTTGGACGGGGTGGGATGGGGTCTTGTGGGATGGGGTCTGGTTGGACGGGGTGGGATGGGGTCTGGTTGGACGGGGTGGGATGGGGTCTGGTTGGACGGGGTGGGATGGGGTCTGGTTGGACGGGGTGGGATGGGGTCTTGTGGGACGGGGTGGGATGGGGTCTTGTGGGACGGGGTCTTGTGGGATGGGGTGGGATGGGGTCTTGTGGGATGGGGTGGGATGGGGTCTTGTGGGACGGGGTGGGATGGGGTCTTGTGGGACGGGGTGGGATGGGGTCTTGTGGGACGGGGTGGGATGGGGTCTTGTGGGACGGGGCGGGATGGGGTCTTGTGGGACGGGGCGGGATGGGGTCTTGTGGGACGGGGCGGGATGGGGTCTTGTGGGACGGGGTGCGTTAGAAAACGACCAAAACCAGCCAGACTGGGTGGCCACTGACCCAGCCCTCTCTCTCTCTCTCGCTCCCTCAGTTGCAGCCAACTTGCAGAAGATCGTCGACGATCCCCAGAGCAACAAAAATGTGACTTTCAAGTTGGTAAGTGCGTGCCCACGGTCGTCCCCCCCCCCCCCCCCCCCCCCCCCCCGACGTTGACAACGCCTCCGGCTCCCTCTCCCCTGCAGGCGTCCGGCGTGGAGGAGTCCGAGATCCCCGACGACGTCAAGCTGGTGGGGTTCGCGCAGCTCAGCATCAGCTAGGGGGCGCGCGGAGCCAGCGGCCCGGGACGGACAGACCAATGGCGTCGCACAGCCGTGTCTCGTCAGTTCCAAGACACCACTACTGCCAAAGAGGAGGAGGAGGAGGAGGAGGAGGAGGAGGGGGGGGACGACGACGACGACGACGTGTGGCTGGCGGGAGTGCGACACTACTGCAGGATGCGCGAGGACCGCGTCGGGAGAGGAGGAGGGGGGTGGGGTGGGGGGGGGTGGGGGAGGGGCTCGGTTCACCACGGGGACCGCACTTGAAACGTTTACGGCACGCGGGAGACGGGAGGAGAGACGCAATCGAGGACGTCGACCCCCGACCCCCGTCTCTTCAGTCCCCCCCCCCACCCCACCCGACCCCACCCCACCCGCACACACGAGCACAATCCCACCCGTCTCCCGCCAGCGCTGGAAGCCATTGCCTTTTTAAGTTTCCCTTTTCCCAGTGATTGCCCTTAAACGACCCGTGCCACGAGAGCGTGAAATCGGAAGGGGTGTGATCTCGCCCCCCCCCCCCCCCTTCGGGTGGATCCCGTACGGGGACGGCTGGAGGGAGGGAGGGAGGGGGGGAAGGGGGGGGCCGGGGGGGGGCGAGGTGCGGTATAGTGGTTGTGCAAAAGCAGAACCAGACAGTCCGGGCGCTCTGGCTGCGCCGCTGAAGCCCCTCTCCACCCCACAGAGCGTAGTTGCAACACGCCGTCAGACGGTCCAGCCCCCCCCCCCCCACCCCCCCCACACACACACACACACACACACGCACACACAGAGGTGGGGCCACTGTCCTCGCACTGAGACCTGCCCGATATTCTTCTATGCAATAGATGCTTCCTCTCCACCGGGCGGGACCGCTGGCTGCTGACAAGACGTCTCTTGGGTTGTTTTTTTTTGTTTTGTTTTGTTTTGTTTTGTTTGTCTGTTTTTGTGCTTGCGCCTCTCGAGGAGTCGATGAGATGACACGGGCAGCTTGCAGGGAAGCTTCACACACACACACACACACACACACACACACATATTACGTCCGCTCTTCTATCTGTACCCTCACGAGGAGCCGCTCGATCACTGTCCTCGATCTGATCGCCTGGAAGCAATCCCCAATGCTGGCAGAGAGAGAGAGAGAGAGAGAGAGAGAGGGTCTGTGCCCGGCATGCGGGCACGCTCCAGACCCGAACACGTCCACGCTAAAAAGTGAAGTGAAAACAGACGGCCACTCCCCCTCCAGTGGGAGCCCAAACACGGTGGAGGGTGAGCCCTAACACGGTGGAGGGTGAGCCCTAACACGGTGAAGGGTGAGCCCTAACACGGTGGAGGGTGAGCCCTAACACGGTGGAGGGTGAGCCCAAACACAATGGAGGGGGAGCCCAAACACAGTGGAGGAGGGGGAGCCCAAACACAGTGGAGGAGGGGGAGCCCGAACACGGTGGAGGGTGAGCCCGAACACAGTGTGGAGGGGGAGCCCGAACACGGTGGAGGGTGAGCCCAAACACGGTGGAGGGTGAGCCTTAACACAGTGGAGGGTGAGCCCGAACACAGTGTGGAGGGTGAGCCCGAACAGAGTGGAGGGTGAGCCCAAACACAGTGGAGGGTGAGCCTGAACAGAGTGGAGGGTGAGCCCGAACAGAGTGGAGGGTGAGCCCGAACAGAGTGGAGGGTGAGCCCAAACACAGTGTGGAGGGGGAGCCCGAACACAGTGGAGGGTGAGCCTTAACACGGTGGAGGGTGAGCCTTAACACAGTGGAGGGTGAGCCTTAACACAGTGGAGGCCCGCCGGCTCCCATCTCTGCGGCTCGGCCACATAAACACGACTTATAACATTGATACCGCGACCCTCGGATATGTACACGCGTACATATGTATACACACGTGTGGATTCCATATGACGATTTGATTTGAGTGAGGGGAGTATGACCCACATCCCTGACCCGTCATGTGCCGGGTGAAGCCGCCCTCTAAACCCCCCCCCCCCCCAGGGGCCCCCGTCATTGCTTCTGCTGTCACTAGGCTAGCGGTTTCCGACGTTTTTTTTTTTTTGTTTTGTTTTTTTAAAAACGAAACAAAACCAAAAAAAAAAAAAAAACCACCCACCCACCAACGAATCACTGTCATCACTCCCAGTTTCCGCGTGCGGGCGTCCTGTGCCGCGTGCTGCGGGCCCCCCCCCCCTACCGGGCCCCGGCCCCCGGGCTCCGTAAATGTAAATGGTGTGTATGTAAAGATGCTGTAAATGTACGTATGATGGCAACTCCGTCGGGACATGTTTTTCTTTTCTTTTCTTTCTTTTGTTGTTTGTTTCTTTTGTTCTTTTGTTGTTGTTTTGTTGTCGCTCAGTTGGCACCTTATTGATCTGTTGACGTGTGTATTTGGAATGACACGGGCCTTGGAATCGCACACGCACACACACGCACACACACACACTGTGCTTTGCCGTCTTCTCGCTGATGCCCGAGGTCGATGGATTAAAAAAAAGAAAAAGAAAAGGCGTCGTCTCAGCAAGACGGACTGGGTTGCACGCGGCTCCGCGTCTGCGTCAGACTTTGCCCCCTTTTCATCGCCTGCTCGTGGGAGAGCCGCCCACCCCGCCCCTCCCCGGGGGGGCCCCTCCTCCACGGGGGCCCCCTCCGCCATCCTCTCGGATCGAATCACGCGTTTGGCGTTCATTCCACGTTTTTAGTCGTTTTGTTTGTTTGTTTTTTTAAATCGCAGATCGTCACGCGTCTCCGTGGGGGGACGCGTGCGTCGGCGTGCGGGTTTGTGACGACGTGCGACCGGGTCCCCCCCGGCATGTACCGACCCCCCCGGGGACGCGTCCCCCCCCCCCCCGCACTTGCCGATGATTTTTAGAAGCCCAATAAAGTCACAGGATGGAATTGAAAAGGCCGTGTCTCCAGGCTCCGTTTTTTTTACGTGGTCAGCCTTCACAAAATGTTTGTCCCCCACCCCCACCCCCACCCCCCCTCGAAAGCCGGGCCCACTCCTCATTATTAACCGGCCGGGGGTTAAACATTGATTTCCCGCCATCACCCTGGGCTTTACAGGACCCTCTACCCTGGTTTCACTCCTCGCCTGCCTCACTTTGGAAAATGGACAGCTTCGGAGAGGCGCTCCGCTCGGTCGGAGACTTCGGTCCCTTCCAGGTGCTGCTCATCGCGGGCCTGGCCCTCCAGAACCTCTTGATGGCCTTCTTCACGAGCAGCTTCCTCTTCGTCGAGGCGGACCCGGCGCGCCGCTGCGACACCGACTGGATCCTGGCGGCCTGTCCCAACCTGACCTCGGCCGAGCGGCTCAACCTGACCCTGCCCCGGGAGCGGGACGGAAGCTTCAGCCGGTGCCGCATGTTTGCCCCCGTGGACTGGGACATAGCCTCCATCAGGGAGCGTGGCCTCAACCAGACCACGGGCTGCCAGAGCGGATGGGTGTACGACCGCACGCTGTACCAGGCCACCATAGTCACCGACGTGAGTAACGGGGGCCGTCCAGTGAATTCCACCCCAGAGAGCATCATATCTTCAGACGCGCTCCGTCTCTGGACTGTGTGGTCCGGGGTCGACTCTTGCCTTTCAGTTCGACCTGGTCTGCGACCGGTCCGCCATGGTCCAAGTGGTCCAGTCCGTCTTCCTCGCCGGGAACCTCGCCGGCGCCGTCGCCTTCGGACCCCTGGCCGAATCGTAAGTGACCCGGGGGAGGGCGGTCGGCGCTCGCGTCTTGCTCGTGTCTTTCCCCAACCACCCACCCCCCCACCCCGTGGCTCGGCCACCTCTCTCGAAAACCTCAGGCTCGGCCGCAGGAGGCCCACCCAGGCGGCCGCCGCTCTGTCCCTGGTCTCCGTCGCCGCCGCCGCCGCCAGCCCGGACGTCCGCCTGCACCTGGCCGCCCAGTTCGCGGTCGGGGCCGCCGTGGGGGGGTTCCGGGTCAGCTCCGCCGTGCTGGGTACGGACCTCCGCATCTCTGATCCGCCCCTCGCCCCCGCCTTTTGCCCCTGACCGGGATGTCCGACACGTGTGTGTGTGTGTGTGTGTGTGTGTGTGTGTGTGTGTGTGTGTGTGTGTGTGTGTGTGTGTGTGTGTGTGTGCAGCCACAGAGTGGATGGCCGTGACCAGGAGGGGCCTCCCCCCCTGCGTGATGCAGCTGCTGGGAGCCGTGGGCCAGTGCGCCGTGGCCGCCCTGGTCTACGCCGTCCGCGACTGGAGGGCGGCGCAGTACGCGATGGCGGGAGCGCAGGGCGTTGTGTGCGTGTACATGTGGTACGCGTTGCCCGCCTTCACGACCCCCGAGGCTCATACTGTAAGTGCGTGACTGCGGCGGCTTCTCCTCTTGACGGGCCCCGGTCGTTTTTCGCGTCCCCGCAGGTGGATCCCCGAGTCGGCGCGCTGGCTGGCCGGCCAGGGGAGGACCGCGGAGGCGAACGCGTGCCTGCGCAAAGTGGCGACGCTCAACAAGAGGACGGTCCCGGACGGGCCGCTGAAGGAGGTAAACCCCCCCCCAACCCCCCGGGGGACGGACGCCCGGCCTGGGTGGTGGTCCTGTCGGGAAGACAGTGAGAGCGCCGAGGGCCTCGGATCCTCCTCCATGCCTTAGGTCGACACTGGGCCGGCCACCGGCAAACACGGGGCAAGATCGTTTGTGGGAAGAAGGCCCGAGCGGCTCGGCTGTTAATAGTTAAATGAATGGCTGAGTGGATGGAGGAATGAATAGATGGATGAAGGTCACTGGAAGGGTCACGAGCTGTGCCCGTGAACCGATGGGAGGGACGCGTCCGGTCTCGCTGCCGGTCCACACAGCAGTGAGGCCTGGAAACGCGGACGTGACCAAACTGGCCGCCATGTTCAAACGTGTCACGAGAGAACAATCGATTCAGAATCGGGGTGTGTTGCCGTTGATTGCCGGTGCTCGACCGATGGGATGGGAGCTCGTAGAAAGAGGAGGCGTGGGAGTCCCGAGTCATGGCCGTTTGTTTCGTTCCAATGCCTCAGGGTGTGGCGGACCAGGGGGCCCGAAGGGGAGGCGTCGGGGGATTCTTCACGTCCGCGGTCAACATGAAATACGTCTGCATCGTGGCCATCAGCTGGTAGGTCGGGCGCGCTTCCCATTCGGGCATTTGTGGCGTACCCACTGGGGTCTTGGCGGTCTGCTGGGGTGGGGCCCCTCCCTCCGGCTCTCGCGGGACAAAGGCAGGAAACGCACAGGTTGCCGGCCCATCGCAGAGCACACACACACACACACACACACACACACACACGGGGGGGGGGGGTGCAAACGCGCGCCTCTGTGCTTCGGCTCCTGGTCCGACCGCACCGGGGTGCCCGTCTTAAGACGTCTCTCTCGTGGGGGCGAAGGTTTTCGGCCAATCTGGGCTACAACTGCCTGACCCTGAACGTGGGCAAGTTGGGCCTGAACATCTTCCTGGTCCAGCTCCTGTTTGGGATCTCCGAGGTACCGGCCTGCCTCCTCTGCGTGTGGGTCCTGCAGCGGGTCGGCCCAAAGAGGACCCTGATATCCGTCCTCCTGGCCGGCGCTCTGCTTTGCCTGTTCTCCCTGGCCGTCCCTCAGGGTGAGTTTCTGTCCCCGGCTAACCCAGCTAACCTAGCTAACCTAGCTAACCTAACCAACCAACCC
Organism: Karalla daura; assembly: GCA_029224185.1. Lineage (NCBI taxonomy): Eukaryota > Metazoa > Chordata > Actinopteri > Chaetodontiformes > Leiognathidae > Karalla > Karalla daura. Next base: position 22,616,861 of record CM055197.1, read on the forward strand.
TAAAAGACACATCCGCCTCACTTGTCGGGGTCTTTCACGCGCCGCGCCGCGCTGTGCCTGTGTTTGATTCCAGACAGCGTCACCGCCATCACGGTCCTCTTTACCGCCGGGAGGTGCTGTTTCAACTCGGCCTGTTCTGTGTGCATGGTATACATCCAGGAGCTGGTGCCCACCTCCGTCAGGTACGGAACAGAACAGAACAGAAGAGAACAGAAGAGAACAGAACAGAAGAGAACAGAACAGAACAGAAGAGAACAGAACAGAAGAGAACAGAACAGAACAGAAGAGAACAGAGCAGAAGAGAACAGAGCAGAATAGAACAGAACAGAACAGAACAGTACAGAACAGTACAGAACAGAACAGCCCAGAACAGAAGAGAACAGAACAGAAGAGAAGAGAGCAGAACAGAACAGAAGAGAACAGAACAGAAGAGAACAGAACAGAAGAGAACAGAAGAGAAGAGAACAGAAGAGAGCAGAACAGAAGAGAGCAGAACAGAAGAGAGCAGAACAGAACAGAAGAGAACAGAACAGAACAGAAGAGAACAGCCCAGAACAACCCAGAACAGCGATCTCCATTGACGGACACTCCACGTATTGACCCGCCGTGTGCGTGGGCCACCTGTTGCAGGCAAACGGCCACCGGCCTGGTCTCCATGTCGTCCAGGGTGGCCGCCCTGCTGTCGCCGTTCCTCAACGCGCTGGCCCGCAGCCACCCCTCCATCCCCGCCGCCGTCTTCGGCGGCCTGCCGCTCCTGGGCGCGGCGCTCGTCCTGCTCCTCCCCGAGGCCCGTGGCAGAGGGCCGCCGGGGTCGACACACGCAGCCGGCAGTGGCAGGTGAGCGAGCGAGCGAGCGAGCGGTGTCGTATACGGGGGGAGGTGAGGCTGAGACAAAGGTGGGTCAGTTACAGACTAACCCGGGAGTTTGCTCTGTTAAGCCGTTATCTCTGCCGGTGAGCGATGCGGCGCGCTGTTTGTCTCGGGACTGACCCGAACCCGTCCAATTCAAAATCCGCCCCGCTCGGTTGTTTGTTTTGTAGCTCTGCTGCAGGATACAACCTGTCTGTGCTGTCTGTCTTCAGGCGGAGCCAAGATGTTTCCACCCTCTCTCCTGGCATCGGAGCCCGTACGCTGATTTAAAATTGACAGTGGATCTACACTTGGGGCCTGATTTACTACAGCTTTGCGCGTATAAAAACGCGTGCAAACTCGCTGTCACCCGCAAAAAAAAGTGTGCAAGCTGATTTGCTAACGGTGCGCACGGTGGATTGCGTCCTCTAAGTGAGCAAAACAGCGCACGCTGGACATTCAGCACCTTGGCTTTAATGCGTATGCAATATGGGGCGTTGCAGCTCGTGCGTGCAAAATCCTGCGAGAAGAATATGCAGATTGGAAATATTAGCACGCGCACGACGATTTATCAAACCCGGAAACGATTGCGCTGACTGTTTTTGCGGCTAAATTCAACATGTCTGAAAGGAAGGAGCAAAACCTCCCAGTTTGACGCACAATGGCTGCAGAGAACGAACTTTGATTCAGAATTATTTTCTGTGAGCTGTTTACGGTGCGTTTTATTTTCATTAAAAAAAAAGCGAAAGGATACAGGGAAATAAGATGTTACGCGTGGCGAACGTGATTAAACATATTTTTCCAGAATAACCTGTCAATGTGACGTCTCTGTGGCTCTGTTTTCTGGGTTGTTTTTTTTAACACCAAACACATAATGAACAGCGCCGTTACGCAGCGTGCGCACTGGTCCTGCGCTCTCCGGTCCTCCACCCCCCTCTCTCTCCTGCCTTCTCCAGTCCCTCCAGTCCCCACAGTCCCTCATTTCTTAGGCTGATGGAAGAACCGGCCACGGCCTGCACCGGAGCTTCCACTCCTCTACTCAGTGACTGTGGGGCCATCGCTGGTCCAGACACGGCGCTGACCCGCTGCCCGGTGTGCGGGCACCGGTGCCACCGGAGCGCTGCTCGCGCCTCTTGCGCGATCGCCCGTGATCGAGAGCAGCAAACTTTTTACTTTCTCCCGCCAGATGCGGCTGTTTGCCTCAGCCACAAGGACTTCCAACTCCAGGGAATCCTATTTATTCTCGCTCTTTCCTCTGCACTCGCTATGATGGAAGGGCTGACAGTGCGCAAACCCCTCATTTGCATACTGCTGTTTGCACCTGCTGTCACTGCGGCAGTGAATCACCCGCAAAACGCACGCAAATCAAGCACGCAAAATCTTACCAGGAGCACGCAATTTAGCGCCCCTTATTTGGGATCTTAGTAAATCAGGCCCTTAGAATGCTAGTATATTTTATCAGTCAAGAGATGGCTATGGTGTCTCATTTGGCTGCGTGTTCGCCTCAGGATGCAGCCTTTGCATCGAATCCTTAACTAATAACTAATAATGACAATAATAGCAATAATGATGCTTTATTTGGCGCATGAAAAAACTAAGGTTGCTCTGCAGTGAGCAAAACAGAAGGGGATAAGACTCAATAACTAAATCAGGAAAGGCCATAGAGACAAGGCGTGCCTTGAGAAAAGATTTGAAAGTGTCCAGGGTTTGGGTGTGGCCAATCTGGTACAGGGGATGGAGAACAGACCAGTGTCAGAGGAACGCAGGGTCTGAGACCATGTGTGTTGGTGGCAAAGCTGTGTGCGTGTGTGTGTGTGTGTGATCCATCATCAGCTGGTGATGGATGACGGATGGATCATCCTGATGGATGAGGCTTCAGCAGGTTGGGCGTCATCCAGCGCCGAACGGCGTGAGCTGATCTGACCAGATGGGGAGGTGCCGTGATGCAGCTGAGCGTTGTTGGCATAGCGGTGGAAAATGACAACATCTCGATGGAGAAAAGTAGGGGACGGGGGGGGGCGGGATGCTAGCAAGTGATTCTTGCTAGCATCACTAGCAAGAAGGAAGCAATAGAGCAGGGATGCGATTGTTGAAAGCCCATTGGGAAGGGTGCGTGACATATGATACGAGAGAGCAGGCATCGAGAGTTGTCGTAGGAAGTAGGAACCACGATACGTTGGCAGCAGGAACAAGTAGACTGAGGTGGAATAAAGATAACGGAGAGAGAAAAAAGACACCCGGGCGATCCACGGGGAGAACCGCGCGGCCCCCGCAGGTGGGAGGGGCCCGGTGGTGCCACGCGGTCCCCCACCACATGGAGTGTCTTCTTCTGGTCTCCTCGCGACTCATCGCCTTCATTCTTTTCGCAGGGGCATGAAGAGCAGGACGACGGGCACGGACGGCTGCGGCAAATCCACCAGGCTCTAGTCAGGACGACAGCTTTTTGTTGTGTGTGTGCGTGTGTGCGTGTGTGTTGCGTGTCATCTTTCATATATATGTGATTAAAGGATTAAAACGTGATTGTCTCAGAGTCGTTCGGTCCAAACCGCTAACCCGCGCTCGGTGCACTCGCTCCATCATTGCCCTCCAGGGTATTGCTTTCATCGAGACCCTCTCGCCTGGAAAACGATCAACACGGATAGCTCGGGCAACCCTCTCTGAAGCATGATGCAGGCACCGATATGAGAAGATATGCAGGAAACCACTGAAGAGCCTAAGGTGCAAGATGGAGTGGGCAAAACCTCTGCTGTTTTGGTGGTGTTGCAGGGGTCTGTCATTGCCTTTCTCCAGCATACGCAGCGCAGCAACACACCCACGAAAAGACTGGGACTGGGATATAAACCCCCCCCAGTGGTTTACCCCCCCCCCCCTCCCCGGACTTCCTGTGGAGTGTGACATGACGGCCCATGCGACAGAGGTAAAGCATCCTGGATGGTCTTCTATGGAGGACATGCAGAATCTTGTCTCTATATGAAGAAAACACTATGTCGTTTGTGAGTTATCTGTCCAATTTGGTTGTGAATTGCTGGAGTAGAGTCGGATGAAGATGTCCTTGCCTGGATTATACTTTTGTTTTTATGGAGAATTTTCTGTTCAAATATGATAAGAACAGGGCCTAAAATTAGTACCTCGGACATATTTTCATATTGCAGGTCAGGGGGGGAGGCTCAGGACCTCCCCATTGGAGGGCAGCATAACTCCATGGCTCTAAGCCCATCTATCAGTCCTCTGTATGTCCAGCATGCTGCCAGCATGGAGCCCAGGGAAGCACATGGCACTACATGCCTCCATATAACCCCAACCCTATCTATCTATCTATCTATCTATCTATCTATCTATCTATCTATCTATCTATCTATCTATCTATCTATCTATCTATCTATCTATCTATCTATCTATCTATCTATCTATCTATCTATCTATCTATCTATCTATCTATCTATCTATCTATCTATCTATCTATCTATCTATCTATCTATCTATCTATCTATCTATCTATCTATCTATCTATCTATCTATCTATCTATCCATCTATCCATCCATACATACATACATACATACATACATACATACATAGTGATAAAGGAGTGTGAAGACGCTCCACTATCACTTTACAGTTGGGTTACAGTCGACTTATACAGCCTGGACTTTACTGCAGCAGTTAAAGATTGACATTTGTCCATGGTGTTGCATGTTGTTGCATGCTGTTCCGTGGACATGGACGTTTCACAGTGAGCTGCTCACTTGCACCAGACATATCACACCAGAAAACAGAACGTGCCGTAAAGCTGCGGCAGTCATTGCAAAACCTTGAGAATTTCCATGCATAGCTCGTCACACTTTTCCACAGGGTGTCCACCTGCTAGAACTCCCGGTTTACCCCTCGCCCGCTGAGCTACGAGAGAACGGTTAACCACCAGGGCCTCTGCAGGCCTGAGCTTAGCTTAACGATACGGCCTTTATGGTTGTACTTTATGTGAGGCCAGTCAGGTAAAAACCTCTGATTTGTCAGCGTATCGTTAATGTTTGTGGAAGTTCAAGAGAAGTGTGCGAGATAAGAAAAGGATCTTGCACATTGTGTACATGAAGTATGTGGCCTGCAGCAGTGCTAGAAACTAATTGCCACCGCGGTTCATCAGCACCGATGTTGAAAAGCTGCAGTCCGAGATACTCCGACAACTGAAAGGAGCTTTTGCTGGACACTGATCAAACAGCCTTGCAATGAGAGCAGCTTCAGATTTCACTGCAAAGCCCACAATTATTGTGGAGGTGGGGACACAAAGTGACACATAAGGTTGAATACTTATAGAATAACTTCTTTTCCTCAAAAATGAGCCATTCAGCTGTGTCATGCCATGCTCTCGGAAATACACAGTGCCGGGTTTAAACATTAATGGACAGTGGTTCAAGGTCTATCCATAAACGCTCCATCTGGAAACTCGAAGCTCGAGCTCACGGACCATGGCTGAGTTTGGAGAGATCCTCTGCAGTATTGGGGAGTTCGGGCTGTTTCAGAAGGTCACCCTGTTCTTCCTATGCTTCCCAAACCTCATACTGCCCTTTCATTTCGCCAGCGTGTTCTTCATCGAGGCGGACCCGGAGCGCCACTGCAACACCGACTGGATCCTGGGGGCCGATCCCAACCTGACCTCGGCCGAGCGGCTCAACCTGACCCTGCCCCGGGAGCGGGACGGAAGCTTCAGCCGGTGCCGCATGTTTGCCCCCGTGGACTGGGACATAGCCTCCATCAGGGAGCGTGGCCTCAACGAGACCACGGGCTGCCAGAGCGGATGGGTGTACTACCACACGCTGTACCAGGCCACCATAGTCACCGACGTGAGTAGCGTGGGCCGTCCCGTGGTCGTCCATCCTCAAGATAAGTGTCAGGGGAATGTCCACATGACCGTGCGGTTTGCTCCCCGCAGTTTGACCTGGTTTGTGATCAGACTCATTTGCTGGAGGTGGCCCAGGCGGTGCTAATGGCCGGCATTCTTGTCGGTTGTCTCCTGTTCGGACCATTCGCTGAATCGTAAGTGGCCGCAAATGGTACGAAGCGCGCGCGCTCTTCACCGTGCATGATCTCACGCATCACATCGGACTAACCGAGGCGGCCTCTCTCCGTTGCAGATTCGGCCGCAGGCGAGCAGCTCAGATCCCGGTCGTGCTGATGCTGGTCTGCAGTGTGACGACCGGATTATGTCCCAACTTCTATTCATACCTGGCCTCCCAGTTCATCGTGGGAATAGGCTACGGAGGCTACCGACTAAATGGTGTCATACTGGGTACAGTACGCCTTCGGTTCAATCGTGCAAAATTCACACGCTGTGAGCCCAGTGCATTGTTATCATGGAGCTCCACAACTGACCAAATGATAGCGATCGAAGGTTCACCCATTCAATTCAGATTCAGACGACTTTGCGACGTCTTGAGGGAATATTTTTCGGTAGCGATGCTACTAAAGCATGCGTACGTCACCTCGACTTGTTCGGGATTTGCGAAAACAGAGACTCGACATGAGGATGTACAGTCTGACCCTGCTGTAGTTTTGTACGTGCATAGCATTGGGGGAAACAGGGAAAGTCAGTGACGGCCACAGGAAGAAACCAGAGAGAGTCTCTGTTATAGGTACAGTTGTGTATATACTGATAGAGCACGCACACACACACACACACACACACACACACACACGCACACGCACACGCACACGCACACGCACACACGCACACAGAAACAGGGAGCTGTAGCTAGCAAGGAAGGAAGAAAAACAACAAGAGTATATAGAGAGAGAGGAGCTACATCCTTGGAGGTTTGTTGGTGTTGGCATCAGAAACTGAGCTAAGGAGGAACTTTAGCCTCCATCTTCCAGATCCAGATTCCAGCTCTCCTCTTGCTGGCCCATGGCCACCATCCTGGCGTGCCTGGCCTCTCCCTCCTCTGCCGCCAGCTCCACGCCTTGTATTTCAGCCCTCTGGTTGGCCGAGCATTTCCTCCACACTTTCTTTTGCCACTCAGGCCACCTCTGCACCAGATTCTCCGCTGGCTTCTCTGTGACGGTTGCCACCATGTGTTACTGGATGCAGTCTGACAACCCCCCCCCCCCCCCCCCCCCCCCCCCCACACACACACACACACACACACACACACACACGCCTTGGCCTCTCCACCCATTCAGCCGGGAGATTCATGGCGGCCGCAAACCGATCCGACCTGCAGCCTCTGCCGGTTGGTGGCGGAGTACCCCCCGCGGCGTGGCGCATTCTGAAGTGTCTGAGGACGTGCCGGCCAAACAGCTGGACCCTCTGAGGGAGGCGGCGGGCCTGCGACGCGAGGTCGGCTAGCTGGTAGCATTTTTGTGGCGTAGGCATTCCTCGGGGCCGGGCCGCCCGACAGCTGGGCCTCCCCGATTCCCTCTGGCATGCAGGTCCGCGTTCTGTGCGTCCAGGGGGTCCTCTTTTCACCTTGTGCTGTCCTACACGTCTCCTCCTCGCTCTCTCAAACAGCTAAATGAAGGACCCGGGCACTCCATTCTAAAGCTGAATATCCTACGTCCTACGTTCCTACGTTCACCACTGGTAGTCGCCGTTACCATGCACAATTCAATCAGAGGCCCCTAGTCCATTTTTATCATGATCGGGACGGAATCCACATTGTTCCTCTTTAATCTGAGGTCCAACGATTCGCTGGAATCTCTTCTCAACCAACATGGAGCCGACATGGTTCCAACGTGGAACAACTGGAACCGAGTCTCCCAGTGGGAACCTCCCAGAGCAATCGTTAAAGTTTCTATCTGTTTATCCATCTACCTATCTATCCATCCATCCATCCTTCCATCCGTCCACCTATCTGATGCCCTGTATCCGGCACACACCCTCATGACTCCTTTCTTAAAGAGAGAGAGACCAACAGCCAAATCGACCCTGACTTCCACACACAGCCCCTCAACATCCGGAACCTTCCACATTTTTGGAGGCGTCTCACCGCCCCGTGCAGATTTGCCCTCGTGGAGCTGTTGACCTCACCATCAGTCACATGGGTAACATATCTGTGGCCTTTCACTACATTTTGTCAGTTGTGTGAACGCTGCAGGGCCAGGCAGGGGCGGTAGCAATGGACAAATGCGTCACCAGGTCAAGCGCCACTGATCTCCTGTTTCCAGCAACCGAATGGATCGGGGTGTCCAGGCGGTCCTGGGGCGCCTGCATCACGCAGCTGTTCGGAGCCATCGGCCAGTGCGTCCTGGCCGGCCTGGTCTACTACGTCAGAGACTGGAGGCTGGCCCAGATGGTCACGGCGGCTCCCTTCGCAGTGATCGCCGTTTACATATGGTCTGGCAGCGGCGACGCCCACCGAGCGACGCGACGCGGGGGGTTCCGGCGCCGCTGACCAGTGCCATCCCCGCCACAGGTTCATCCCCGAGTCGGCCAGGTGGCTGCTGGACAGGGGGAGGGTGGAGGAGGCCAGGCGGCTGATTGCCAGGGCCGCCGCCATCAACAAGCGCAGGGTGCCGGGATCTCTGCTGGAGAAGGTGAGGCTGAGTGTGAGAGGTGCCGATGCCGTGCTTTTGAGGCGAAATTTTGTGCCGGACAGATCGCTCGGAAACACGTCCACTGCGACACCGGACTGCAGTCAGCCGATCAGGAATAGAAAAGAAAAACCACTTTTAAAGGAAAGGTTTCCAAGTCATCTCTCTGTAACGGCGTGAACTAAAACGCGTTGTGTGCTTTTGGCTGCGCTTTGGCAGAGCTCGCATAAGCGTCACCATGTCTCTATCTTCTCCGCCTTCTCCGTGGGTGTGAATCAGGTTCACGTTCCCTCTAGCTCCTCTCTCTCTCCTCTTGGCCTCTCCCCGTCTGTTTTCCATCTCCTCCTCTTCCTCCCTCTCCTCCCCCTCTCCTTTTTTATCTTTCAAGTTTTATCTATTTTTATTTTTTTATTCTTATTTTAATTTTTATTAATATTTTATTTTTTAATTCTCAATTTTCTTTTTATTCTTATTTTTATTTTTCATTTTACTATTCATTTTATTTTTCATTTTTCATTTTTCCCTCCCGACTTCCGTCAGGCTGAGCTGGATCCAGGACCACCTCTACCCGGCTCTTCTCACTGCGGTTCCTCCTGCCTGCTACTCTGGACTGATTCAACTCATTGATTTATTTATATCCTGAACTATTAGCCATCAATAATGTTTTGCTTGTGCCTGCCTGTCCGTCCTGGGTGAGGATCCCCTCCTCTGTCTCTCACCCTGAGGTTTCTCCCCTTTTTGTCCCCTGTCAGGGTTTTTCTTGGGAGTTGTTCCTCAGCCTTTGCGAGGGTCTAAGCACAGGGGGTCTTTCCCTATGTACACATTGTTGCTCTTCTTGTAAAGTGCTCTGAGATAACACCTGTTATGATATGGCACTTAAAACAAATAAAAGTTGAAAAAAAAAAGTTACCATGTGCGCTGTCCACCCCCTGTGCATTGCAGATTGTCGTCAAAGACGCCGAGAGGAAGGGCGGCATAAAGATTCTTATCCGATCGCCCGTGCTCAGGAAGTATTTCTTTACCATACTGCTGGCATGGTAAGTCGCGTTTTCCAATACGGAGCACTTCCCGAGCTGTGCCACTTCTGCTCGTGTCCCACCCCCCCCCCACCGCCACCCGCAGGTTCTCGCTGAACGTGGCCTACTACTGCCTGTCGTTCAACGTGGGGAAGTTTGGCCTGAGCATCTTCCTGACGCAGCTCATGTTTGGTCTGAGTGAGATACCCGCGCACATCCTCTGCATATGGCTGCTGGAGGCCCTGGGGAGGAGGGTGTCCCTCATGGCGACGCTCCTGGTCGGGGGATCCCTGTGCCTGTTGATCCTAGCCGTCCCTCGAGGTAAATCTGCCCGTCTGACAGTCTGACTGGCTTGGTGGGGGGTGTGGGGGGGGCTTTCATCCTCTCACTCGTCTCAATCCTCACGTGTTCCCGCTCAAGGCGACGCCGTGGCTGTGACCACGCTGGTCACCTTGGGACGCATCCTGATCAACTGGGCCGGCTCCGTTTGCAACGTGTACGTCCAGGAGCTGTTCCCTACGTCTGTGCGGTAAGGATGAGCCCGCGCGGGCTAACGCGAACAGTGTGGCGTGACGTTCGTGACGATCGACGACCTTCCCAAATCACAGGCAACGACCAGGAAAACAACTTTTGCCTCTCCCCGGTCGGTTTTATCAGACCAGATTAGAAAACCATTTCAAACTTTAGGAAAGTTCAGTATCGCTAACCCTAACCCAGTACCACGCCACCGGTCATGTGATCCGCTTCATCATGTCCAGTGATCAATGCGAGTGCTTCCATCACACTTCCATAACCAGTTTTTTGACGCGATATTTAGGTTTTGCCCACGTCTAGGCCTGATGGAATCGCACATTCCGCCAGTGGAAGTCAGTCATATCCACTTGAATTAGCTCCTCCATCTCTGCAGTACCGTCCGGCGTTTCCTGTGCCTCCCTGGGGGTCAAAGCAGGTGGAGGGGTTTGGGTCCTTCACAGACAAGTTGAGGCCCTTAACGACCAGGCCGTGGCCCACCCCTGTGATACTGCAACACTATTCTACTGTATTCTACAGTATCGAAGACGAGAATCGCAGCCGTTTTCACTCGTAGTGACCCTGGCTCTGTTCTTCCTGTGTTTCAGGCAGACGGCCTCTGGATTGGGCTCCATCGCGAGCAGAGCCGGAGGCCTGCTGTCCCCGCTCCTCAACATGTTGGCTGCTTACCACTGGGCCGCTCCCACCGTGGTCTTCAGCGGCCTGAACGTGATCAGCGGCGCCCTGGGTTACATGCTCCCTGAGACCAGGAGAAAAGAGCTCCCTGACACGGCCGACGAGGCCGAGGGCAACAGGTACGGCCGGGATGTATCAAAGCAGTAGCAGATGCAGAGTGACCCACGCGGCGGTGTTGACAAAGTTGAAGAAAAAGTCCGGACACTTCTGCTCATTCTGCTGACCATTCATGAACCGACCCAGAATCACGAGGCATTGTCTATCGCTCCCTCACCACCAGTTTCCAGCATAATTAGCAATCCGTCGTCTGCACTAGCCAGTCATCCCTCGAGAGGACCTTTGTCGCTGTTTCTGCAATCTTCTGAATCTTCCTCTTGCCTCAACGCGGAGGCGGGACCCCGAGAGAGCCTTCCTTCCCTTCCTCCTGAGATGTCGAGGCGCAGGGAGGTGGCCTCTCTCTCGTTCCCCCTCACGAAACGGAGAGGACAGGACAGACGTGGCAGGAGAAGCTCCCTCAGGGTAAAAGAGTGACACGTGTCCCCTGTGTTTCCCGCAGAAAGAAGAGCAGCCCGAGTGGCCCTCAGTCTACCCAACTGTGATGCGGCCGACCCCCTCCCGACTTCCTGCCCTGTTCCCCCACGACGCGATGTTTGAGCACTCCCCTCGTGCAAGGTCCTGAGAATCAAGCGGGGAACATTTCTGTGACATTTTCCAGCGTCTCCGTTTAGGGCACCTCTTCACTCACCCGCACAACATTCCAAAATGTCCATACAGTGTAGTGTACGTATAGGTCACTTGCAACAACTGATGAAATGTATTTAAAGCATGTTGATCTCCCTTATTTGTATTGTCTGCCATGTGACAGGCAGGCCGGTGAAGGATTGACATACGGCCTTTTCCCTCCCCTCTCTCTCTCTCTCTCTCTCTCTCTCTCTCTCTCTCTCTCTCTCCCTCTCTCTCTCTCCCTCCCTCCCTCCCTCTCTCTCTCGTATACTGTACCTGCACAAAATGTACTCGTAAACTTTTATTTAAGAAAGAAAGTGGCATGAAGGAAAATGGCACTACTTTTCTTTGGCACTACTTTTCCTGTGTATAATTTACCCCCACCTCATCTGTTGTGTTGCTTCAAAGAATGTAATGAACTTGTTAGCTCTCTCTCCCTCTCTCTCTCTCTCTCCCTCTCTCCCTCTCTCTCTCTCTCCCTCCCTCTCTCTCTCCCTCCCTCCCTCTCTCTCTCTCTCCCCCTCTCTCTCTCTCCCTCTCTCCCCCCCCCCCTCTCTCTCCCCCCCCTCTCTCTCTCTCTCTCCCTCCCTCTCCCTCTCTCTCTCTCCCTCTCCCCCCCCCTCTCTCCCCTCTCTCTCTCTCTCCCTCTCTCTCTCTCTAACTCTCCCTCTCTCTCTCTCTCTCTCTCTCTCTCTCTCCCTCCCTCCCGCTCTCTCTCTCCCTCTCTCTCTCACGTATACCGTACCTCTGCACAAAATGTACTCGTAAACTTTTATTTAAGAAAGAAAGTGGCATGAAGGAGAATAAAACCAGAGAATACACATGCATCGTGTCGTAACACGTGTGCTGCGAGTTCGACGACTTTGCAGCCTTTCAGGAAGTGTCCTCCCAAAAGCCGAGCAGCTCACAAAACTCACATTTTACCCCATCTCATGTGTTGTGTTGCTTCAAAGAATGTAATGAACTTGTTAGCTCTCTCTCGCTCCCTCTCTCTCTCCCTCTCTCTCTCTCCCTCTCTCTCTCCCTCCCTCTCTCTCTCTCTCTCCCTCTCCCTCCCTCTCTCTCCCTCACATATACTGTACCTCTGCACAAAATGTACTCGTATACCTTTATTTAAGAAAGAAAGTGGCATGAAGGAGAATAAAACCAGAGAATACACATGCATCGTGTCGTAACACGTGTGCTGCGAGTTTGACGACTTTGCAGCCTTTCATGAAGTGTCCTCCCAAAAAGCCGAGCAGCTCACAAAACTCACATTTTTCCACGCTTTTTTATTTTTATTTTACAAACGTTTCCGTCGAAATGGCTTTTTGGACCCGAACACAGTTGGCACCAACGGCCGTCACGATATCAGCTGCACGCACTGTTCTGCAGATCGAGTCAAAACAGGGGGATCGCGTTGAATCGAATGCATCAGAATTGGAAAGGTGTTTTTTTTTTTTGCTTGGGTACGGATCACACACACACGGACACGCTCTTGGTGTTATGACGCAGACACGAAACTTAGCCCATCAGGAATGGAAGTGCGGAACCACTACACGGGACCTCAAAAAAGCCCGGCGGAGGAGCTGAGACAGTGGGGGTGAACTCCTGCACCTCCATCGTGGACTCCATCTTCACCTCCTCCATCCCCGTCCGCTGCCGCTGTGAAGGACCTGAGCACACTCACGCAGTCTCTTTGTGTGTGTCGTCTGTCAGGGCTCCGTGATTTCAACCTCATCACTGTGTGAGCATGTGTCGAGGCTATTTTGAAAGTGACCGGACCGGGTTTTCACCCACTGAATACGTTCTCATCGAGGCGGGCTGAAGCGCTGTCGTCTCACTGCAAGCAGGTCCGTGATCCCGCTCCATTCACTGCCATTATTCATGTCCCAACTTCATCATACATCATTACGCCACTGTTTATCACCACCACTGGACCCTGGGGTCCACTCCCAACTGCTGCTGTCCACATTTCTTTCCTTATAACTCCTCTTCCATCTCATTTTTGATTCACACCTCCTCCTACATGTTTCGCGAGCGCCCAGACCAATGTCATATCAAGATATGTGGCTCAGTCGGCATAGGGGTGCTATTATTCTTTGAGCCCAACAGATTTTGGGGTTTCCAGGGAAGCGGCCAGGCCCTGCACCAGGGCTCACCTTTCAGACATCAATGTCAGTGTTGGAATGTCCTTGGCATTTCCTCGCAGCGCGTGACTGCTTTCTTAGTATCTACAGAGTCACGGCGGTTTCCACATCTCTAAGCCCAAATGGAAAGCAGTTTGCAAACAAAGCAGTTCGGCTTGAGAGCTCTAAATGTAACAACTATACATTCCAAAATGTGGAATTTAAGGTGACTTAATGTGACAATAATGTTGCTCAAACATCAGGGGGTCATGAATGGACTCTGGCGGCCTTCAAAGGTACAATTTTATTACACATCAATCTTTAATCGGGTCACGTAGTAGTACACCGTATTTCCAGATGAGAACATTTACAGCTTTGTTTAACGGTATAATCGCACACAGTAATCACGTCTGACGCCTTCAGTTTATCGACTATTTTCATGAAAAAAAATCAATCGGAAACGCACATTCATTCACATTCTCTGCTCCTTTCTGTTAAGATTTCGTCTTTATTTTGTCTTCATTCTGCGATTCCCCTTCGAGACATGCTGGGTTTCGCGCGCAGATTGGACATGTCGACATTAAAGATGGCGCTTCTAGATCTAGATCTCGGAATGCAATGTGACCGTGAGTAAAAACGATACAGTACTTGATTGGTCAGGTTTTCCATAAGCGTGTGCTCCATTTAAAATCCCCATACACACATCTTGATTGCTTTTGCGGACATTCATTTTTTTTTTGCATTACAATGCTAACTCCATCTACCCGAGCAGATCGTCCATCCAGCTGCTTCCCGCGGCCGAGGTTTCGACCGCTTGCCCCGACGCCAGAGACCCGTCCCCGAGCGAACCCGGGCCGCCCGCGTCGGAGAGCGGCAGCAGGGGTGTCCCGGACGCGAAGACGCCCGCGGCAAACACGCCCGCGGGCTGGGTGGCGAAAGGTGGGTCCGGGCCCAGCAAATCGGCCAGTGAGCCGGGGGCCCCGGGCGTGGACGAGGGCGGCGGGGGCACGTCGGCGCCGCTCGAGATGCCGCCGAGCCCGAAGAAGTCGTCGATCGAGGCGGGCGTCGGGTTCGGGTCTCGATCACACTCGCCGATGGGCGGTGAATGAGTGGATGGGGCGTCGGCCAAGCTGAATATGTCAAAGTCCGAGCCGGGCCGAGTCGGGCTGCCGCCACCGAGGGGGGTCGGGGTTTCACCCGGGTCTGTGGGCGCCAAGTCAGCCGGGCGATCCGTCGGGCCGGGCGCCACCTCGTCCCAGGCCGGGATTGGCTGAGGGCCCGGCAGGTGGAAAGCTTCAGCTGGGCGGGCCTCGGAGAGCGCCGCGCCGCCCAGGGGAGCTGTGAGGAGATCCCCAGGTGAGGTGTTCCCAACCACCCCCCGACTGTCAGGAGAGTCGGAGGCATCGGGGGAGTCTAGGGGCGGTTCACCATCCGGGCTCCCATCCGGCTTTGGGGTGGGCTCGCCAGCAGGTATGGGATTCTGAGCGGCCGAGAGGTCGGCGGGGGCCGGACCCGCTCCGTCCTCCGGGACGGGACGGGGGGGAAGCGGAGCCCCGAACGGTGCGTCAGCGTTCTGGTCTGCAGCGGACGGACCGCCCGGCACCTCCGGCACCTCGCTGAGGGCCGTCAGGGACAGGCCTGGGAGCAGGTCCCTGCTCCCGGGGCCCGGGCCTGGACCATCTGGACCTGGATGTGCATCTGTTTCCTCAGCTGGAGTTCCCTCCGCTGAGGAAAGCAGGTCGACCCGGCCCGCAGACACGCCCCCAGCCTCGCTGCTCCCACCGTCCGCCACGTGGGCTAACTCTTCCTCCATGTCCCTGCCAGCATCTGGCCCCCGGGGGGGTGGAGCCACCTGAGACATGCCCTCTTCCAGTTGCATCTCTTTTGCCACTACCTCCCCTGCCTCCTCTGCTTTTCTCTCACGGACGCCTGCCCCTGAATTCATTCCCTCTCGCTCAGCCGATTTTGCGGCCGCCTCAGCCATCTCTTCCGCCTCAACCTTCTCTGTCCTCTCAGCGTCTTTCTCGTGGCCACTTGTTTCATCCCTTCTCTCATCTTGCGCAGCTAATTTCTCCGCCTCCTCGGCCCTCTCAGCAGACGTCTGAAACAGCCTTCCCAGGAGTCTGCCACCAGGTTTGGCATCTGGCTTCTTGGCGTCTCTTGGTTCCGTTTTGCCTGGTTTTTCATTCCCGCCTGACGTGAAGAGCTTCGACAACGGACTCTTCCCCTTGGACCAAGATCCCAGTTTGGCCCTCGTCTTCTCAGCCTGCTTTACAGAACCCTGGGAGTTTGTTCGGGCGAGAGGCTTGGGCTGGCTGCCACCCGCCACCTTGGGCTGGCCTGCTTCCTCCTTGTCTACCTGCTCTGTGGGACCTGGCGGAGGGGGACGATGGCCCGGGCCATTGGAGATGATGGAGTCATTCGAAATCACAGGTGAGATCTCAAATGGTTCTTGGTGCTGCATCACATCTTTGGTTGAATGAACAGCTTCACTGAATCTCAGAGCGTCAAGAGACTCCTCAGCCTCGTCTACACCTCCATTCAGGACTATGATGTCATTTTGTGGAATATCCCGACTGCTCCCTTTCACAGCCTCAGACCTTTGGTCTGACGTGTCTGGTCTTTCCGAACGACCTTTATCGGGGATTCCGCGGCGATCTTCACTGTCCCTCGGTGACTCTGAGGACAAACGATCGGGCAGAGTTTCGCCACCGACGGCCCTCGGACCCTGGGGTTGCTTGGCTCTGCCCTGCTGGGCGTGATCTAAACGCCGGGCGCCCCACTCCTCGGCCGTTCCTCCCGAGAGCTGAGAGCGCGGCCCGTTCCGGCTCCCGTCGACCTCTTGATCGAAGCGCACGAACTTCTTGGTTTTACCCTGGTCTGCCTCCTCCCTGTTAGCCGTCAGTGCGCTAGCTTTCGGGGCGGGAGCCGCGTTCTTCTGCTCCGCCCTGTGGAGCGTGACGGCCGTACCTCCCTCTCGGGAGGGCACGGAGAAGCTTTGCGCGGCCATGTGCTCTCCTCTTCCGGCTCGAGGGCTGGCGGGCGTCCCAGCCCCCGGCACGGACCTCTCGCCCGAGCCGTAGCGAGGCGCCTCGGCTCGCCCCTTCCCACCCGGTACGGAGGTGTTTGTCGACCTTGCGACGTCACCTTTGGCCGCTCCACTGCGGCTTACCCTCAGCTGGATGCCGTGCGACAGGCTCTGACCGTAAGTCGACGCTTTATCCTCGTCGCTTATCCTCCCTCTCGTGTAGGTTTGCTGCACCGTGCCCTTGGCTTCCGGCGGCCATTTTATCCGTAGTTTCCCCCTGACATTGGCCCCGCCGTCGCGTCCCGCCTCTTTTGGCTTAGCGAAAGTGCCGTCTGCAGGGGGCGCTCCGGGGGCGGCGGACGCTTTGAGGTAACCGTTGGTCAGTCGGAGAGCGCACGCACGCGCGGCATCTGGCTCGTCCGCGCCCTCGCTCCGCCTCTCCAGCCACCGCTCTTTACGCGGCCCGCCCCCCAATCCGTCGCCAGCGCTCCCCTCGCTCTTGAAAAGCTGCCGGTGGTGAGGCGTGCAGTAGAACTCGCCGTACCGGGACGAGTAGTGGTGGACGCTGCAATGAAGCAACACGAACGGTTATGGCGCGGGGTGCAGAGCACGACGCGTTATCTACGGCTGGATCGGCCGCTGATTTCAGTGCATGAAAGATCTGCGATCATCGTTGCGTGATTTCTGGGTCATTGCGTGATCTGGTCCGGTACATCTGGTCTGATTGACACTGGATCTTGAAGTGTGTTGAATGATTGTCATGATCAGAGCGAATAGGTTTGTTTCTTCATGACTGCTGTGCGGATTTGAAATCATCAAGTGACATTTCAGAGCGAGGGAACGCATCTCACCTGAGCCTTTTCTTACAGTGTTTACAGCAGAAACAGTGGCTGTGCAGGACGAGTTTATTGACCACAAGTCTCTCCATGGGGTAGACGGGGGCCAGGCAGGCAGAGCACATTTCCCTGGCGGGCGGCTGGAACTGTGGCGATAAAACAGATTCAGTGTCGAGGCAACTGTCGGCGCTTACGATTCGATCAAAATGCCGTGCCAGTGAGGTTCTGGAGGCTCTGGGGTCCAAAGGGAAACCTTCAGAATCCCGAAGAGAGGTGGTTGAAAGCGTACACGGAGTGGAGAAAGGACTTATCGCAGGCGAGCCTTTTGGGACCCATCACAGCCCAGAGCCAGGGATCCAGAATTTGGGACCCATCACAGCTCAGAGCCAGGGATCCAGAATTTGGGACCCATCACAGCCCAGAGCCAGGGATCCAGAATTTGGTACCCATCACAGCTCAGAGCCAGGGATCCAGAATTTGGTACCCATCACAGCTCAGAGCCAGGGATCCAGAATTTGGGACCCATCACAGCTCAGAGCCAGGGATCCAGAATTTGGGACCCATCACAGCTCAGAGCCAGGGATCCAGAATTTGGGACCCATCACAGCTCAGAGCCAGGGATCCAGAATTTGGGACCCATCACAGCTCAGAGCCAGGGATCCAGAATTTGGGACCCATCACAGCTCAGAGCCCGGGATCCAGGATCTGGCAGTTACCGGCAATGGTGGTCGATGCAGATGAGGATACTTCAGGATAATGTTCAGCATTCCGCTGAACACGAGGAAGCAGTGTAAAGAATAAAAACACCTCTGGCGACCACATATTTCTAGGTGTTTATTTGACTGTTTACACAACAGGACATACACTATATCAACTATATGTGCATCTTTAGTCAAATCATCATCAAGTGGTGACAGTAAAAAAAAAAAAAAAAGACTATCGGACAGTTATTTATTTGCGATCATGGTCAACAATTTCCGCTATATCGATTGCGGGGGCCGACGCGCTGTTTCCATGGCAACACGCTGTGACGAATGCACGAGGGAGAGGGGGAGGGGGGGGACTCCTCCTGCCTGGTCCCGGTCAGAGCTCTTCCTGTGGCTGGCTGAACGTCACGAACACCCGGCCCCGCTCCCTGCCCGGGGCCACCGGCTGGCCCTCGGCCCCCCGCGTGACCACCGTCGAGGTCACGGAGGACAGGAAGACGTTGCCCCGCCCGTCGCTCTCCCGGTACGTCTGGCTCACCGTCCTGGCGCCCACCGTCGCCGGGGGCCGCTCCGGCGCCGTCCTCACCTCCAGCACGCTGACCGCGCGCCGGGGGGGCCCGGGGGGCTCGGGGCCACCCGGGGCAGGACCCCGGGCCTGGGGCTCGAGGCACGCGGACGCGGGCTTCGGCTTCCTGGCCGCCGAGTGGATGGATATGAACGACGGGGAGGACTGGGCCGAGGGCCGTCCGACGCGGGGCCCCGCCCCCGTCCGCCTGTCTGGCTCCGGGGGGGGAGGGGCGGGACCCGAATCCGTCCGTGCCCCGGCGCCAGACGCGTCTCCCGCCGGAGCCGCCCTGGCCCTGCTCGACGCGATGCTTATCTTGCGGACGCGGCCGGCCGGTCGGGGGCTCCGCTCCGACCGCAGGGATTCGTCGAACAGCCCGGACAGGCCGGCGATGTCCGCCTCCGATTTCAGGTTGGAGACGGAGCACAGGGCCTTGCGGATGGCCTCCTCGATGTCGCGGAGCCTGGCCAGCGTCTGCTCCTTCAGGTTCGTCACCTCCTTGCTCGCCTTCTCCAGGTCCTCGAACGCCGTCTCCACCGAGGAGACGCTCTCCAGGTCGTCGTCCCGTGCCTCCGCCTCCGCCCCCCTCCCCTCCTCTGCTTCGTCTCCGCCCGGCGACGCCCCCGTCCGGCCGGGGGCGTCGCCGGGCGGCGTCCTCGAGGAGCCCGCCTCCGCGCCGCCGCCCTCCATCTCCCGCACCTGGGACAGGATCCCCTTCAGCTCCTCCCGCTTCCTCAAATTCTCGAAGATCTCCATGGCCGCCCCCACGTTCCCCCTCATGATCTCGTCCTTGTGGACGGAGAGCCTTTGCCGTCTCTCGGCGTCCGTCTCCTTCGCTCTCTTGTCCCTCAAAACCACTCTGTCACCGCGCGTTTCGGCGGGCGACTGGGGTCTCTCCGCGGGGACGTTTTCACCTCCTTCACGCCGACTGACATCCGCGCCGACGACTCTCACACTCTCGGACGACGAACGTGCGGGCAATGCCCGCGAGCTGGCGTCCGCCTCACGTCCCCCCTCCCCTGCACAAAACTTCACACACGTTTGCGTCTCCTCCTCGGCCGCATCGTCTTTCTCTGTCGCATCTTTCTCCTGTTGCCCCTCGGTGTTGTTTGGCCCGGTGGGTTTTCCGTGCCACGCGCCACCTTTACGTGCCGCCCTCGGCTCCACGGTTGGACATTCCGCCGTCTGATCTGGTTCTGGAGCTGCCTCGGTCACTCCGGGACACTCTTGTTTGCTGCTCTGCGTGCTCTGTCTCCAGTAATTCGCTGTGGCAGTTTCAGATGGGGGAGTCGGGGAGATGCGGTCTTCCTCCCCCGTTTCGCCCAATTTTGTCCATTCTGGTTTTGGCGGCAGGGCCGGCTTCTGCCGTTTCCCAATGGTCCTCCCTGGGACTGGGGGGGGCGCTAACTTCTCGGGGGCGGATGGTCTGGGGTGTCCGTTTGCTACGAGGGCGGGTGTCGTAAAGGGCGCGTGGCCGTCACGGGTTACTGCAATTGAAGGAGACAGTTTTGCGTCAGGCACGGGAGGCACAGAGAGCACAACACACTGCTGGCGAACACTGTTGCTCCTGCCTGCACGAGCCCTGCCTGCTTCCCTGTACAGCATCGCGCTTCTGTAGTCCCCTTTGGAGACGTTCACGCTAGACCTCTCGAGAGACCGCAGAGCCGACTGGACGCTGCCCCTCGCCACATCCTCTTTATCTGCGGCCTTCTGCCCTACTGCTGCTGCTGCTGCTGCTGCTGCCGCGCTCTGGAGAGACCTAATGGCTGCCCTCACATCTCCCCCGGTAACCTCCTCCTCCTCCTCCTCCTCCGCCTCCGCCTCGTCCTCTGTCCTCTGACCGTTACACTCGAAACCCGGCTCGGGCCGACCGATCGCGGCCGCCCCCTGCCGACAAGCCTCGGAGCGAGCGCGGCTTCCCCGAGCCGTGGCGGCACCACTGACCTTTGGACAAGTCTCCACCCGCTGGCACCCGGAGGCGGACGAAGACGACGAAGAGGAGCTCTCTTGATGGTGCGCGGCCGTCACGTTGAGGTCGTATATCTTCCCCGGGGCGACGACCTCGCGCTCCACGCGCGCGCTCTGCTGCTTGGCCAGTTCCAGGGACCTCTTGGCCGCTTTCACGTCCCCGGACACGATCACCTCCTTTTGCGACCGGCCCTCTTCCGCTTCGGGCCCGTGAGCCGACAGGTCCATGTCGTAGATGGTGCCGGGCCTGACGGCCTCCCGCTCCACGCGCCAGCTGCGTTCCTTGGCGCGCTCCAGAGACACCATGGCGGCCTTGACGTCCCCGGCCACGACGTCCTCCCTCTCCAGCGCCGGGGGCGGGGCCGCCGCCAGCTGCCGCTTGGCGGACAGGACGTCGCCGGGGATGATCTCCTCCTTGGGGACAGGGCGGCTGTCGGCGCCGAGCGGGCACTCGGACAGGAACGCCCTCTGGGCGTGCTTCACGTCGCCCGGCAGGACGTCGCAGACGGTCCGCTCCACCTGGCCGCTCGGCTGGCGGAGGCTCCTCTTGGCTCCCTTCACGTCGCCCTGGACTACGTCGCCTCCGCCCCCCGCGGCCGCGGGGCCGTGGTCCACCTCGTCGGCGGACGCCTCGGCGTGCAGGCTCCTCAGGTAGCGCAGCTCCCCCCTCTCGATGCAGCTCTTGTACAGGTTCACGTTCCCCTTCTCGCTCTCGTCCACTTTGCACGACGCCGCGACCCTCCGGCTGCTCGCCGTGGCCAACAGGCTTCCGATGGTGGACTTCACGTCCCCCCTCTCCCTGAAACCCTCCGCTTTGGTCTCGCGACGGCGGATCAGGGAGTAGACGGACATCTGGGCGTGGCCCTCGCTGGTTTCCTGCATTACGATCCCCTTCTTCATATCTTTATCCTCCGCCAGCGACTCATCGATCATCTGGACAATGTTTTGTACCCTCTGGTCCCCGTCAAGGTGGACAGCTGAGTCCGGCGAGTACACTGGCAGCTCGACGACGGTGGTATTCACCTCGCCCCTCTCCACCTCTCTCAGGAGGCTGACCTGGGGCTCCAGGGTGGGCTTGAGGAGCAGCCGCAGCGCGATGTTCCTGACGTTCCCCTCCGCCACCTCGCTCTTCAGGATCCGCACTCCCGCGCCGCTCTCCAGCGAGTACTTTGCCATGGTGACGCCTCCGCCCTCGTTGGCCTCGATCGCGATGCCGCCCGAGCGGACCGCGGCCATCTCGCTCAGGTGGCCCAGGGTGTCGGCGATTCCGTCCGGCGGGGCGGTCTCGAAGAGCCAGGTCGTGCTCTTGACGTCGGCCCCCGGCGCCCGCCCCCCGCCCTCCGGCGGCGGGGCGTCCCCGGCCTCCTGGATTCTGTCCAGCGGCTGGGACTCGAACAGCCAGGTGCAGCGCTTGACGTCGCCCTTGCCGCTGTCCTCCCGGTGCACCCTCTTCACCGGGCCTTGCTCCCGGGGCTCCCCTGGCAGGCGGTCAACCGCCTGGTTCTCGAAGAGCCAGGTGGAGGTCCTGACATGGCCGCGCTGCACGTCGGTGACGCTGACCGTCCGCGCGATCGGGCCCGACCGCGCCCCGTCGGACTCGAACATCTGCTTGCCCAGCCGGACGTTGGCGCCCCCCGGGTCCCCCGCCACCTGGACGCAGGGCCCCTCCTGCTCGGCGAAGGAGTCCAGGGGCTGCGTCTCGAACTTCCAGCGGGCCGCCTGGACGTCTCCCCTCCTGACGTCCTCCTGCGTGACCGCCCGGATCACGTAGACCTCGCCCTCCGCCTTGATGGTGTCGAGCGGCTTGGTCTCGAACATCCACCGGGCGCCCCGCACGTCGCCGCTCATCACCTCCTCCTTCTGCGCGGTGGTCACCTCATGGAACTGTCCCTCCCTGTCCCGGATGGCGTACAGCGGCATGGACTCGAACATCGTGGTGCTGGACTTCACGTCCACGCCGGCCGCTTCGAGTGTAACCGAGTCCGGCGTCCGCCCGGGGGGCTGGCGGTGGATTCCATCCAGCGAGGACGTCTCGAAGATGAACCTTTTGCGCTGCACGTCGCCTCCCTCACCCGCACCACCGACTCTCTGAACGTCCGGCTGTTCACTGTCCCTGTCCTTGTTGATCAGGTTCATGGGACAGTTCTCAAACATCCAGGTAAACGTATGCACCGCACCTTTCCCTATCCCCTCGTCCATCTTCGGGTCCTCGGACGGCGTCGCCGCCATTTCCGACCCTATCTCATCGAGGGACTGGGACTCAAACAGCTCTTTGACCCGGGAGACGTCTCCGGATCGGAAATCGACCTGGCTGACGCACCTCACGTGGCGCTCCCCGTCCGAGTCTCTGCGGATCCTGCCCAGGGTCTCGGTCTCAAAGAGATGCCTGACCGTTCGGACGTCCACCTCCGCTTTGACGGGGTCCCGCGTCGCGCTGCGCAGCTTCAAGCTGTACGCCTCTCCGTCTTTGATG